>JASANC010001832.1:0-5000 GCA_030248135.1 Theristus sp. LFF4_11 | reverse complement strand
TGCAGCCAATCTAGTCGCTGACGATTTTTAGTCTTTATTTTTGTTGTTGGGGATTTTAGGTGATGTTTTTCGCCAAGGCTAACCCAGAATATCGTACAGAATGCCGTCAATTAAAGCGTCCATCCGTCGTGTGTTCTCTGTCATTAAGTGCCAATCAACTCTCGGGCGGGGCTCGATCCCCCGAACGCACAGACGTGAGTCTAACGCGCTAACCATCAGGCCACGGTCTTTTTGTCACAAGGTTCCGTGACGTTCGACGATGACTCAATCCCGTTCGCCGATGAGTTTCTCGCCGATCAATTGGGCGATCTCTCTCATTTAACGTATTCACTTGATCCCGCTGAACTGCAGTCATTCGCGATACAAATCGCCAATGGAATGGTAATGTTGTACAGTGTGTTTGTTTTTAAACCTCTCACTTTTTGGTCGCAGAATACAGAGCTCGCGAAATCCCAACTACAATTTCTATTCCAATTCCAATTCCGATTCCAACTACAATTCCAATTCCAATTCCAATTCCAATTCCTACTATAATTCCAATCCCAACTCTATTCCAATTGCAATTCCGATTCCAACTACAATTCCACTTCCAATCCCAATTCCAATACCAATTCTAATTCCAACTACAATTCCAATTCCAATTCCAATTCCAATTCCAATTCCAATTAAAATGCCAATTCCAATTTCAAGTCCATTTCCAATTCCATCCAACATCAGCATTACACCAAATTCAATGCCATATCTGCGCAGGCTCACATCGAGCGCGCCGGCGTCACGCACCGCGATCTCGCCGCGCGCAACATCCTTGTCGGCCACGGCAAGATCCTGAAGATCTCCGACTTCGGACTGTCCCGCCACGGTGTCTACGTGAAGACGACACGTGGCGTGATACCGCTGCGGTGGCTGTCGATCGAGGCGATGCGCGACAATGTGTACTCGACGAAGAGCGACATCTGGGCGTACGGCGTTGTGCTCTGGGAGATATGCACGCTTGGTTCGGTGATTTTTTTATTTTTTTCATTTTTTCTTTCTGGTTTCATTTCTGATCGGTGATCGAACGCATTTCGAACTTTCTCTGGTCCCGCGGATTGGGTACAGGTCTCAGTGCGTTTAGTCTAACTGCCTTGGGGTCTATTCGGTCTATTAGATTTTACTGTGAAATTTATCCGAAAAATAAGCGTGGACAAATTTTAAATTTAGTGGACAAAATTCCAAATTTGAAATAAACAACAACTGTTTTGGAATTGGCATTCGGGAGCTGCCATGAAGCAGTTTTTGATAGAAAGAGTTCTCATTTTAGGTGGGTTTCCGTACCCGACAATCTCCGACAAGGACATCCTGAGCTACCTTGAGAGCGGCAGTCGACTCGAGAAACCGTCGTCTTGTTCCGATGAAGTGTAAGTGAAGTGTGTCGGTGTTGATTAAGTAGTTTTTTGTAGGTGTCACAGAAAGAAGAGATGACGCCAACACAGACACATGGTTGCTTTTTATTACATCTGTATTACATTCGTCAGACGGTTCTGAATGAACCATTTTACGAGTTGCTCGAGGGAGATGTTTTGGATTTTGCAGAATTTCGAATTATGCTTTTCTTTTGAAAATCAACTTCCCAACGGAAACGATGATATCCTGAAGTACAGTCTCGCTGGCTACGACTGCATCCGTACAGCGCATAAGTGGCATTATGTGCGCGTATAACGAATTGTAAAATCCCAATAAAAACTATTCCTTGCCGTCCATTTTCAGAACAAACCAATATTGAACGAACTGGACGCAAAAACCAATTTTTGCCCAGATTTCGTCATCTGATGCAAACAAAAATTGACCAGAATGAATGCAAACCCATTTTTTGCTGCAGATTTCGTCTGATGCAACAATGCTGGTCGTATAATGCGAATCATCGGCCCTCGTTCGCGCACATCCGCGATCGCCTGACGGAAATGTCGCGGCGTCACTCGCCGTACGTGCACTTTTCGCCGGCTTCAACCGGCGTTTCACTGGCGTCTCGCACCAGCTCCAGTTCAACGCTGGCTGCCGCCGCCGCTACAGTGACACCCTGTACGTCGACGGCAACACCCTGTACATCGACTGCGACACCCTGTACGTCAACTGCGACACCCTGTACGTCGACGGCGACACCCTGTACATCGACTGCGACACCCTGTACGTCGACGGGACAGGAACCATTACAACGACATCAAGATACACAACCACAAAAGCAACCGGAAAAACAACAACTGAGACAACCGCCACCTCCACCACCACAACAACAACAACGTGAAAAGTCAGCAACAGCCTTCTCAAACCTGCCGAGAACTCATCACTCAGAAATGAGAAACACTGAATCGGACTCACTGTTACTTGTGAATGAACGAATTTCGCCCTCGCTCATCGATCAGCTTCAGTTTGTTGACGGTGATTCTGGGTGAGTTTTCTGGTGCTGTGTGCTCTTCAGTGTAGATTGTACTGTATATTGAAGGAATTTGATGATTTGTTTTCGTTTTGAATTGCCCTGTTTTGTGCCTGCCGAAAAATATATTCGCTGTGATTGGCTGCATAATGCTGGGAAGTGCTGATTGGATGAATGGAAATAAAAACTAACTTGAAGCAGATAAAGAAATGGAAGCATCTGTTGTTTTTGAACTTGAGTGTTGTTGTTCATGTAATGTTTTTTTCGAGTTGAGCTCAGTTTGTTCTTTTCCTTGAATGCTCATTTTTAAATTTAAAAAAAAATTACTGTTTGAATTCATGTTTTTTTGAGTTTTGAATAATATTTATATTTTATTTTGTTTGAGGTACTGAGTATCAAGAACGCCTACTGAACAAAGTGCTCAACAAATACAGAGTGGCATTTTGTTCAATGAATGTGTCGTTCGATTATGCTGTTCAGCTTCTGGTTGATTACTGGTACAGAAGCTCAACAATTCATTGAGTAATTTCTTGAGTAGGCGTTCTCAATGGGTACGTGTTGTTTTTCACTTTATCCTTTTGTCACTGTGTTTTATGCCTTGTTTGTGACTATGAGTAGGTTTTGTATGTATCAGATCTTTTTGCAATGCATGTGGTACAAATTGCAAGATTGGAACGAATAAACACTGAAAAACAATTTTAAGCAATGAGTAAACTGGTGAAGTTTTCATTTTATTGCTTTTTCTGAAACCACAAAAAAATTTACTAAAAGAAAACAACAAGAAACAAAAATCACGAACACGCAACACCGGCAGAAAACTGTTTGATCTTTCCTGTTGGAGATCTATTGTAGATTCCTGATGTTTGTCAATAGCATTGAACATTTTTTACATATTATACTACAAGCTGATGATTGACTGCGTTTGAGTCTAGTCTTCTGATTCCGCAATCAGTGCTACGAGTTTAAATTTTCCTAGTTTTTGTGTTTGTTTGATCGTGAACGTCTGAATGAGCATAATCGGTATATACCGTATTACCCCCATTAAACCCCCCCACCATTAATCCCCCCCACCAATAAACCCCCACCCCCCGACCAGTTTCCAAATAATCCCCCCCCACAAATAATCCCCCATGGGGGTTAATTGGAAACCTGTTTGAAACACTTACCCAGCGATATCAGTGGCTGGTTGCAGTGAAAATGATGAAATTGTGCTACCAAAGGCCCCAAATGAGTGAGTTAATAGTAATTTCATTACAAAAGGCTGTTATAAAAGGAAATTTCTATGTAGAGTAGAAGTTTCTACGACTTTCTTGCCTGCCATGCAAGGTATTTTTGCCATTTTTCAACAAACCCCCACCCCTAGAATTTTTTTGTAAATAACCCCCCCCCCACCAATAACCCCCCCCCCCATCAATAAACCCCCACCCCTAAAAGTCGCTGACGTATTAATCCCCCATGGGGGTTTATTGGGGGTAATACGGTAAATCTTTTTTGTGTGAAAACATGCTCTCGTGAATGTTCAGCAAAATGTCACTGAACTGTTTGTAAACAAAGACGAAATTGCTCATCAAAATGTTCAGTAAAAAATAGTATAGATCGCAAAATGACCACAAAAACGGTTTGCAAAAGGTCGTATCGAAATATTCACAGAAATGTCCACAAAAATGTGGATATAGAACAAAAATGTTCACCAAATGCAATAATCCGAGTGCCTCACTATAAGCGTGTCCAAAATGATTTTCGGACACTTTCACCGCCCGAAAATGTCCAAAATGCTGACGGCCGTTTTCGTCCGACAGCCTCCGTGCTGTCGTTGTCCGTCGTCAGTCGGGCGACGTTTGTAGTACAAGGCCATTTTCAGCTCCTGGATGCAAACGTCCCGCGGGACCATGTCGTGCATGCAGTGTCCGTGCGCATTCATCAGGCTAAAACCAGCAGTGTTACTACAACACAGTAATGTAAGGGGTAACATTACAGCAGCACTGTTTCTTGCGGTTACGCTTTATACTGCGGGCCCCCAGGCTACGGTTAGCCCAACGAAATAACGGCGACATGCACAGACGGATGTTATGTCTGGCTGAAACATCAGCGAAAGAGTGGGTACCAAAAACGTTGCCACTAATTGTGTAGACTATCATGCGGATGCGCGAGCGAGCGAAGCGAGCGGACAGCGCATCACGCATTATATGGCTGAATATGGACCTGCGCGCGTTTTCAAAATTTAGTCGCTGTCCTGCAGCAACGAACATACATGCTGCAAACTTGATACTGTGCACACGAAGAGACCTGCCAAAGTTGCAAACTGTGCCGAAGAAAAATTTCCGCCAGACTTCTTTACGTACGTTCTAGACGCGAATTACCTATTCTGAAATCTTGGTTACTTATTCTTCTGTCTCCTTTTTTTTCAGCTATGTCATCAAGATGTGTTAACCCTTTCAATTTTTACCTGCGACATTTTGACAGTCAAACAAAAATGTTTCCTGGGGTAATTCCATCCGGAGATTTCGGAAATTGGGTTAATTTTTTACCCAAACCTTGTTTTTGGGTAAAAAAAGTTGGGCATTTTTAAAAGTTCGCAGGGTTTTCACTG
>JASANC010001831.1:0-50713 GCA_030248135.1 Theristus sp. LFF4_11 | reverse complement strand
AGAAGAGGCATGGTGACGGTTTGGAAAAGGGGTAATTGAGGTCACCAACACAAAATCTGCAAAGTTCCGTCATATGGGAGTCATTCGGGAGGCGCTTGCATATCATATGTGGTTCTTCGGACTCCCTGATTGATTTAGCACAACTTTGATTTTTGAAATTAAAAAAAAAAAATTAAAAAAAAAACAAAAATGACGATTTTTGTTTTTTTTAACAACCCTACTTTGGGGGGGGGCCGGTCAAAATTTTGAAATTTGATAGATAGATAGCTAAAACGCTAAAAAGCTATAAAAACAGCAAAATATTACCAAAAATACACTAAAAATCAAGTATAAACGCGTATTTTACCTGAAATTAGCGAAATTTTCAAGAATTACAAGCAAAAATGGTCAATTTTGGTCAAAAATTGACTCATTTTATGTGTTCGAAAACAAAAATTTTCAGATAGATAGCAGTACCGTGGGCGAGGGGGGGTGGGGGGGTGGGGGGGTACACCCCCCCAGAGCCCCCGAGACCGTCGGGTGGGGGGGTGGGGGGGGCACCGTGCCACCCCCTCTAAAACCGGGCACCCCCCCCCCCATCGGGACCCCCCCCCCTCCAAATTTGGGCCCACACCCCCCCCCCCCACACCCCCCATGAAATTTTGTCGGGCGGAGACCCCCCCCCCAAAATTTACCGTACACCCTAAAATTTTTTTCGAAAATCATGATTTTTTGACTATAAAGTCCATAATATAAGCTGAATATGTGATAACTTGACCATCTTCATTGTAATTTCAACGATTTTGCAGCAAAATTTAGCGTTTTTCCTTCAAAATTTAAGCGAAAAATTATCATGGGGGGGGGGTGGGGGGGTGGACCCCCCACAGAAAATTTTGAAAAAATGCACCCCCCCATGGGACCCCCATGGGGGGGGGTCCCACGTTACCATAGGTTGCACCCCCCCTTACTTTTTGGTCGGCACCCCCCCCCCCCACGGCACCATACTAGGGTTGTTAAACAAAAATAAAAAATTTAAAAAAAAAAGTGATTAAAAAAAACAAAAATGCCGATTTAAAAAAAAAAATTCGAAAAATTTTCCTCTAATATGCTCTGAAAACCTCAATTTTAGCAAAATTTTTCGAAAGTTCAACAAAAATTTTCTTTGATTATACCTCGTAAAACCTTTAGCAGTCGATTTTGGGCCGTTTTACCGACTGATTTTAGGCTACGACAACATCTGCGATGAAGTTTTTGAGCGTCCCAAAGCTTGGCCTACCATTTCCGATGCAGATAAGGTGACGATTCGCCTCGCAGAGCGTCCGATTGTGCTCGCTGCTCCGTTTGCAAGCGCTACGTTGTCTGGTTGCTTGCTGCTTCGTGTCGTGTCGTCGCAACACCATCAGAAGAATTGATCGAATTTCAAGGCGGTATGTTTGTCTTCACTTTAGCATTAGTTTAGCTGGGGACAATTAGTGACGTTTTGGAGGTCAAAACACAAGAAGAGGCATGGTGACGGTTTGGAAAAGGGGTAATTGAGGTCACCAAAACAAAATCTGCAAAGTTCCGTCATATGGGAGTCATTCGGGAGGCGCTTGCATATCATATGTGGTTCTTCGGACTCCCTGATTGATTTAGCACAACTTTGATTTTTGAAATTTTTTAAAAAAAAAAAATTAAAAAAAACAAAACAAAAATGACGATTTTTGTTTTTTTTAACAACCCTACACCATACCCCCCCCCCCCCCTTCGAAAATTGTTTTGGGCCCACGGTACTGATAGATAGCTGGCTGAGAATTTTTTTTAGATAGATAATAGCTGAGCCGAAAAAACCTGTCTGATAGAGATAGATTCGAAAATTTTTGGGGGGGGGGGGGGGGGGGCCGGCCCCCCCCCCAGGCCCCCCCCCCTAGAACAACTATGGGGTACACCCCCCAGAGCACCAGAGACCGTCGGGTGGGGGGGGGGTGGAAGGGCACCGTGCCACCCCCCCTAAAACCGGGCACCCCCCCCCCCCAGCGGACCCCCCCGCGAAAATTTGGCCGACACCAGTACCGAAGGCGCAAGCAAATTTTCGAGGGGGGGGGGTGTCGTCACGTGGGGGGGGGGGTGCCAAAAATTTTTCAGTGGGGGGTGTCAGTCATGGTACAGTGACACCCCCCAGGCGTGGGCCATGGGGGGGTGCACTGTTGTAGAAAATTTTCTGGGGGGGGTGCACACCCCCACCCCACCCATGAGATTTTTTCGCTTAAATTTTGAAGGAAAAACACTAAATTTTGCTGCAAAATCTTTGAAATTACAATGAAGAATGTCAAGTTATCATATATTTAGCTTATATTATGGTCTTTAAAGACAAAAAATCATGATTTTTGAGCAAAAATTCATGATTTTTGGGTGGTCCGAGAAAATTTTTGGGGGTGTCACTGTTACTTAGGTCCATCTAGGGGGGGGGTGGGGGGGTGCCTAGCAAATTTCGAAGGGGGGGGGGGTGTGGATGGTCCAGTGTCAGGTTTTGGGGGGTGGGTGTCGCGTGACCCCCCCACCCCCCCCCCCCCGCGGCGGTCTCGGGTGCGCGGGGGGGGGGGGGGTACCCCCCCACCCCCCCTCGTCTTCGGTACTGGCCGACACCCCCCACACCCCCCATGAAATTTTGTCTGGCGGAGACCCCCCCCAAAATTTTCCGTTCACCCTAAAATTTTTTTCGAAAATTATGTTTTTTTTTGTCTATAAAGTCCATAATATAATCTGAATATATGATAACTTGACCATCTTCATTGTAATTTCAACGATTTTGCAGCAAAATTTAGCGTTTTTCCTTCAAAATTCAAGCGAAAAATTATCATGGGGGGGTGGGGGGGGTGGGGACCCCCCACAGAAAATTTTGAAAAAATGCACCCCCCATGGGCCCCCCATGGGGGGGTCCCACTTTACCATAGTTTGGACCCCCCCTCACTTTTGGGTCGGCCCCCCCCCCCCCCCCCCCACGGCACCACCCCCCCCCCTTCGAAAATTGTTTTGGGCCCACGGTACTGGAGGGGGTGCACTAGAGTTGTTAAACAAAAATCAAAATTCAAAAAAAAATGATTAAAAAAAACAAAAATGCCGATTTTTTTTTAATTCGAAAATTTTTTCTCTAATATGCTCTGAAAACCTCAATTTTGGCACAATTTTTCGAAAGTTCAACAAAAATTTTCTTTGATATTACCTCGTAAAACCTTTAGCAGTCGATTTTGGACCGTTTTACCGACTGATTTCAGGCTTATACAACATCTGCGATGAAGTTTTTGAGCGTCCCAAAGGTTGGCTTACCATTTCCGATGCAGATAAGCTGACGACTCGCCTCGCAATCTAAATTTGAGCGTCCAAGCTGCTCCGTTTGCAATCGTTACGTTGTCTGGTTGCCGTTTCGTGTCCTGCCGTCGCGACACATCATCAGATTTGATCGAATTTCAAGCCGGTATGTGTATTTTCACTTGGGCTGGGTACAATAAGTGACGTTTTGGGGGTCAAAACACTAGAAGAGGCATGGTAACGGTTTGGAAAAGGGGTAATTGAGGTCACCAAAACAAAATCTCCAAAGTTCCGCCATACGGGAGTCATTCCGGAGGCGCTTGCATATCATATGTGGTTCTTCGAACTCCCTGATTGATTTAGCACAACTTTGATTTTTGAAATTTAAAAAAAAAATTTAAAAAAATGACGATTTTTGTTTTTTTAACAACCCTATTAACAACCCTACTGTTTTCCTATCTATGCGCGCATTGAGTCTCCAGAACCAAAATAAAAGAGCATACGTGTCGCTAGGGGTGGGTCGGTATAAAAAACGGTTTTTTTCGGTATAAAAAACGGTATAAAAAACGGTTTTTTATACCGGCGCCAAAAAATGGCCAAAATAAATTACCGATATTTTACCGCGTAAATTTTGGTTTTTTTCCGGTTTTTTATACCGCCGAAGGACCCAAATTTCAATTTTTGAAATCACTCAAAATGCACTGTATTCCGCATATCCATTTCAATTTTCATTTTCGCCACTTCATAACTTGATGTTCTGGAGAACACAATTCACGCTCTTGGTATAAATAAAGCACCCTGAGACCCGTGCCTCTCCTTCCATGTCCCATCTCGGTCGACCGCCAATGGGCTGGCTCTGGTCGGCGTTCGCTTTATTTTCCAGCTTTGTTCTTTGTTTATCTGTTCAAGTTTGGTCTACATGGCAATGTTGTGTTTCGTAGTTTAACAGCTTCACGCTTTTTCCGCTTTAAATCTGCCGCTTGCGCTTTTTATGCTAGTTCTTTTGTTGACAAAGTGAAGAAACTAATACAGCGAAGATTTGGTTATTTTTCAGAATTCGGTTAAATTTTCAACAATAAACGAGAAACGCCGCGATATTTATTCAGTCAAATTTCTTGAAATTTTGTGTCTTTGAACTCGGAAATTGCTCAAAGTTTTGTTGGTGATGTCTTCGTGCTGTTGTACTGGTGATAGTGACCCGAATCTTCATCTGATTTTTTTGCTCTTTCAATTTTGTTCTTGGTTCACTTCTTTCGTCTGTGCGGGTTCGTGATTCATTTTGTCTTTCGGTGATCTTTTGTGTTTAGAAATGCGGTGAAATTGTTGTGCAGTTACATATCTCTCGATCGTGTCAGTTCAATTGATTTGCATGTATCACATTCCTTGCTGTTGCACATGTCAATCTGTCTTGCGTTAGTTTTTTTTTGTTTTAAACTCGCATCTGATAATTTTTCTGATGCTGCATTCTCTCTAAGCGCCACCGATTCAAATAAAATCAAGATTGGAATACGTTTCCATTGAAACACATACAGTTTCTGGCTAGAATTGTGGTCTTTTACTCATTATTCAGCGGTTTGCGTAAAATCAGAGTACCAGAAATTGTCGCAATCACAGGATTCTTCAGATACTGGGTCGGTAAAAAAACAGGGTATAAAGAACCGGACGCGGTATAAAAAACCGTTTTATATACATGGATTTGAAAAAAACCGTTTTTTACCACCCCTACGTGTCGCTAAATACAACTTCATGAATGCCGCTTTAATCTTATTCTTAGAAGCAGCGAGGGTGCAAAATTTTTTTGAATCCTCCATCTACGCTCCAGTGCTCCACTACGTGATGACTGATTGAGACGTTTATTTTGTTTGGCTCAGTCTATATACTGAAAAAATTTCCTCAACCAATTATTTATCTGAAACTTCTTGAATGCGTGTGTAATGTGTGGTCGTGGTGTCGTCTCACTCACATCACATGCCTCACAAATAGGGTTGTTAAACAAAAATGAAATTTTTTTTTTTAAAAAAGTGATTAAAAAAAAACAAAAATGCCGATTTAAAAAAAAAAAAATTCGAAAAATTTTCCTCTAATATGCTCTGAAAACCTCAATTTTGGCAAAATTTTTCGAAAGTTCAACAAAAATTTTCTTTGATTATACCTCGTAAAACCTTTAGCAGTCGATTTTGGGCCGTTTTACCGACTGATTTTAGGCTACGACAACATCTGCGATGAAGTTTTTGAGCGTCCCAAAGCTTGGCCTACCATTTCCGATGCAGATAAGGTGACGATTCGCCTCGCAGAGCGTCCGATTGTGCTCGCTGCTCCGTTTGCAAGCGCTACGTTGTCTGGTTGCTTGCTGCTTCGTGTCGTGTCGTCGCAACACCATCAGAAGAATTGATCGAATTTCAAGGCGGTATGTTTGTCTTCACTTAAGCATTAGTTTAGCTGGGGACAATTAGTGACGTTTTGGAGGTCAAAACACAAGAAGAGGCATGGTGACGGTTTGGAAAAGGGGTAATTGAGGTCACCAACACAAAATCTGCAAAGTTCCGTCATATGGGAGTCATTCGGGAGGCGCTTGCATATCATATGTGGTTCTTCGGACTCCCTGATTGATTTAGCACAACTTTGATTTTTGAAATTTTTTTTTCAAAAAAAAATTTTTTTTTTAAAACAAAAATGACGATTTTTGTTTTTTTTAACAACCCTACTCACAAACGACCGGTTGAACCGAAAACCCATGACAACAAACCTTCCTGCAGCCGCTTCCACACCATGACTCGTCGCATTAGCATTTACAAACAAGAATTCACACCGAATGCAGTTTATTCATTGCTGCCATAATAAGAACACACGGATTACCACAGCATTTGCGAGTAAACAATAAATAATAAAATTGGTGAATATTCGAAATTATGGTCGTGAACCACGAGCAAGAGCCGACGACGACGATGACGTCCTCCGGAGCGGCCGGACAAGTGTTCCTGTTTGAGTCTGGGCCGTTGCAGTCACGCTCCAACAATGTCATCTGCAAACGAAAGGTTCGCGTTTTAGATTAAAGTAGTGGGTCTGGAGTGGATTTGCTGGGTAGACCAACATTTGCTGGTCATTGAATTCGTCATTCGATTATGACATGGACTCATGGAAGAAGTCTTCATTTTTCTACGTTTTTTACTCAACGTTTTGCCCTTGAATGCGGACTGTTGACTGTAAGACAACGCTCAAGACTGGACTTTGGAAAAGAACCAAAAGGTGGTTCCCATTTTGCTCAGTTTCCTGGATTTCAACTTCAACATTCAACGTTTATGGTACAAAAAGGTGCAGAAATACAATGCCGAAGCATCGATGAATTGGTTTCGCTCGATATTTTATTGCGTTTGGATAACTGAGATTTGACTGGTCGCTTCGACTATGTGCCAGATGTGAAACAATGATTGTTTTGTTTGGTTTCATTCGTCCGAATCAATAGAGTTTCAGTGGACGATAACAGTTTCAGAGCAACTTTCTCGCTCCAAAACATACAAGCTGTACCTAAGCGCTTAGCCTTTATGTACTATACAGGAACAGCTGCACCGGTGGGAGGAGTCGGAGACGAATCATCAGCCGTCCGTTCGTCACCAGAGGCCGGCGCCGACGTTCGGTAAGCACGCCGGTAAACGCGTGAAATTCCAAGACGGCGACGTTTTCCTCTCGGCGTGCACGAGCGGCGACGGTGCGGAGGTGGAGGAATTGTTGCGAAATGGCGCCTGTATCGACACGACCACGGTCGACGGATTGACGGCGCTACACCAGGTTCGGCGAGTCGGGCAGTTCGGGCGCGATTGTTTTTTGTTGTGTTTGGTTGGGTGGGTGTGTGTGTTCGATGGTGGTTTTGGAAAGAGTGTTTTTTTGGTTTTTTTGCTATTGCGGTTCTTTGTGTGAGTTCTCTCTCGCATCGATTGGTGTTCTGCAATTGCAGACAGAGCAACTGGACTGGTTGCCCAATGAGACTGTGCGATTGATTGAGTGGAATACTCAGCTGTGTTGATTGTGGAAGATGTGATTGATTCACGTTTTGCGCGCTGCCTGGTTTTGCGTAGTGAGCATTTTTAAAGCAAAGCCTTCACCCATTATTCCATCAAAGTTTTCGTTCTGATTCAGTGTTTCCATTCCATTCAAATTAAACAATACAAAATTCAGTTCAAATTCAACTGAAATTGATCAGTAGCAGGAACTCGGGTTTAGAAACCGTTGACAAAGGCCAGATGAAATCCGGGCCTAGCTAACTAAACTAGCGTGGCAGCAGAAAGGCCAGCATCCAATGCTGTTTGTATGTCATTTATCGCTGTGCAATATTATTGTATATTTTTTCATTTCATTTGGAAAGATGGGTCTAAATGCATAATGCCATGTCCTGTGCTGGGACATGAGCACCCGTTTTCCCGGTTTCATTTGGCTCACTGATTTGGTGTCAGGCCTGGTTTTGAACGGTTTTTGTTAATCCATGCACCCAGCGTACGGTTCGAAGAGCCCTGCCTTTGATCTTGTTTTTTCTGTGCAATTTCTCATTGTCAAAAACGAAAAATCAGTCCTGAACGCTGATTGGCCACATTACTCTGCTGCACTTGATTGGTTGTTTCAAGTGACATTGCAGCCATTCAACAACAAGTTCTACGTAACTGTTGTGTCTATTGTTTTCTGACTGTTGGTCTGGTGCTGCTTATGCAAAGCCTGTTTGTCTGGCGGACTTTGCCGACGACGATTTGTATTTGCTAGCTGCCTGCGCGCCAAAATGTTGTCTGGATTTTTATGACTTTCTTTGTCTCTCGAAATTCCGCTCCGTTATTCTGGATTCTTTATTTGTTCTCGGTTTTGTTTTTGGGTGCATGGACGGGTGGTCTAGGTCTGGGTGGCTCTTTGTGCTATCAGAGAAATGGTTTGGAGAAGTGGCGTGTCTTGCAATTTTTAACAGAAAAAAGTACCAGACGAAAGATTTCACATGCTTTTTGAAACTGTTACTGTTCTGCATAAAGTTCGTTCGCTGACAACACTAAGGCAAAAAATGTCTGAACCGTAAAACAGCATTAAAAATGAATAACTTGGAAGTGTTTGCTACAATGTTGGTGGTCCACTAGAACACGTGAGCCATTGAGACTATCCGTGTTGATTGAATTGGACAAGCGTTTTAAGAGAACTGACAAACTGATAAAGACGCAATTCTAATCTGAGAAACTTTTGAACGCGGAATAAATTGGATAACTCTCTATTGATTGGATTGAAATTTCGCCGTTCCGTTAACCATAATCGTTTGCAGTTTTTTTCCACAAACTTGTCTGTGCAAATACAATTTATATTTTTATGGTTTTTCAAAATAATTTCACGAGAAAAAAACTATCTGTGTAGTCGTTTTATTGCATGCCAGTCAGTCACCAACGACGTGGAAATTAGTTCCTTTAATGAACATGCCCGTTTGCGAGCTTGACACCGCCACGTACAGTGAGTGTGACGATTTCGCGGGTTTATTTATTCAGTTTTTTTATGATCTGTCCTGTGTTGTGTTGTGTGGTCGTAGTGTGTTATCTATTCGTTGTGGGATAGAAAAATCTCCCTGAACAAATGATGTTATTATTGTTAAAATGGCCATAAAACGTGACAACGCCGTCGCAAATCACAGTGTGAATTTCTGCACACCATCGTATGTTGGCTCCATAAAAATAATACAGTCCGGGTTTTTTGTGCTTGTTTGTTGTTGTGGTTGTTATTCTCGTTTTTGAGTTTTCTCTGACACAATTTTTTTTTGCTCGCCAATGTGGAGCATCCTATGACGCATCCACGCGCAATATTTTTGGTCACTGTTGCCCGCTCTTTTATCCGACGTTGTAGAAGAGTGGACGGTTTTCACATTTGCCCGGGGAGGGGGTTTGAACTAATTGATTGAATTGCTGCGCATGGCTGCAGAATGTATTATGTGCTTGTTGTGTTTATTAAAAAGTTTTGGGTGAAATGGTTTTTGAGCGCACATTTTCTTGCGTACAAGTTGATTGGTTGCTATTGCAAGTTCAATTCGTCTAAGCACTGGTTGGCTCGTGAAGAGTCGCAGCAACCAATCAGCGTGCTAGACTTGAACGCAGGTGGATTTGGATGGGATGGCGGATGGCATGGTATGTGTGGTGTTATGTGCTCAACTGATAAAAACAAGGTGCCGACGTAATTTATGCTTGTAAAAAACCAAAAAAATATTCTCAAGTTCCCTTGTTGGCATCGTTTAGTACATCCATTTTTTTTAATATAAGGGTGGTGTTTACAGAACGAATGGGCTCGTGTACTATTCCGGCCCGCGAAATTCCGGCCCGTAGAATTCCGGCCCGCTCATTCCGGCCCGAAGAATTCCGGCCCGGAGAATTCCGGCCCGGAGAATTTTCGCCAGCAAGAACAATATTAAACCACACGAAATGATTTTTGGTAAATAATTCCGGGCCGGAATTCTTCGGGCCGGAATGAGCGGGCCGGAATTCTTCAGGCCGGAATTAGCGGGCCGGAATTGTACCCCCCCCCCGAACGAATGTTATTGTAAAACCTAATTTGGCTTCTGTACAGGTTATCGCTCTGTCTTATTTTGACGTCAAGTCATGACCAGACGCAGCCAATCAGCATGCTGCATTTGAATCGGTTTGACTGCATCCAATTATGACTCTCTCGGTTTTTACCAGGTTGTTCATTTGTAAACCAAACTGCGCGCAAACTAATGTACTACCTTTATGTGTGCAGTAACAGAGTATCTTTCTTTTCTTGTTAGTTGTAAATCTTTTGCGTCTGGATACAGATGGTGGTGGTAACAGAGACACAGAGACTTTGTCGGACCTCTGTAGATGAGAGAGCGTAATGGAAAATTGAAAAAGTGAGCGAGCGAGAGAGCAACGGGAGTTTCTGCAAAACTAATATAGATAATTGTAAGTACACGTCGCACTGCACAGTACCGGACTGCTGGCTGTGCAACCAGCCGACTGTACAGAAGAGTGCAAAACCGCACCAATGTGTGCAACGCCGTTTTGCGCTGCTCTGTGTGTTTACTGTTGAAACGCTTCGGCCGATGGGACTGGATATGGGGATGGGGAATCAGATGTTTGGTGATTGGCTGCATTTGAGTGACGCTTGTGTTGATTGGTGCAGTCGGTCCAATCAGCTTGCTAGATTTGACCGTTCGAATATGGACAATTGACTTACGATGTTGCCATATTTTGCGGACTGTGTTTTTTTTTCGACTGAACAGAACGGAACACGCACGCTGTCAATCGGGGCGTATCGTTTATTCCAGTTTTTTTGTTCTGCGCTTTTTTCAACCAACAGCTGATTGATTTTGTCGGTGTTCGTGAAATGCCAAGAACAAGATTAAGCCGGTGGTTTTTTCGCAAATATTCGATGGAATGTGGATTTGAAAATCTTCTTCTGAGACGAAAAATCTGCTCAAATCACATTTGGGAAAGGAAGGGGAGTCAGAAAGTTTTTTGTCTTCGTGCAAACTTTGCGAATCGCGTGTGTTTGATTTATGAACAAAGCGCAAATCATTGGGCAAAAACGCTAAACAAAACATTCTTCCAGTGTGTAGTGGTGGACTGAAAAGTTCCGTTTTGTTTTATCGGGTTTTTTCGGTCATTTGTCATTCTGATGACACAACCAAGCCAAGTGCCCGAACAAAAAACTTTCATCTTTTCTTGCATTTTCGTTCATTTGTGGTATTTTTATTCGGTGGACGGAGATACGGCGGTTTATTCAAGCGAAACTTTAAAAATCGCAAACTGGTTGCATGCTCATGTCTGAAATGTGCCGCTCATTTGCTTCCTATTATGCTCTTGGTCTAAGGGACTTATTTCTCACAAGATAGTGTTTTTTTACAGTGGGTTGAGGGTTCGGTACTTCGAATTTCGTTGGTGGGCGGAAAGGAAAATTGAGTTTGGCATGCTCATTTTTGTGTTATGGGTTTTTTGACTGCTGTTTTTTTTAACTTTTGAGTGTTTTCCGAAACTGCTGGTTCAGTTTCGCGACTTGTGATTGATACTCATTATAAAGCAATTGTGGTCTCCGCTTTTTCGATGGAAAATGTTATTTTTCGATTCTGGGCTGGTGCTGGACTAATAATCTCCATATGTGTGTTGTGATGAGCGACAACTGAAAAGCCGCAAAATAACACGGTGTTCCGAAATCTGTGACATTATTTTCGCTCGAAGCTTCTTTTCGTTGGTTTTGAGATTTTTTGTGTGTAACCAACCAGTTCAGGAAACTTTTTTCTCACTAATAGAAATGTTTCAATATTTTTAAAAAGTACAGAGAGAACATGTGTAACAGTTTTTCAATGGAGTATTTGGCAGGGAATTTTATTTGAAACGGTTCCGTTGCTTCAATTCACAGTTTAACGAAAGCGCACGTGCATTTTTTTGAGTTCAATCAGCAAAAAATATTTTTCGAACTTTTTTCTTTCACCGAATTTGCAAATCTCCGTCCTCGGGTGTGGTGGCGTGTTGCTTTGTTCAAAACAATGTTTACTTTTGTGTATTCTCGAGAAAACTGCCGGCTAGAGTGGGTCGGCAATTCTGGAATTTTTGCGTCTTTTCAGATCATAAAACTGATACTGATGCACTTTTTTACGAATTTTTGGATCAAACAAGCACACCGTTTTGTGGATTTCACCACTCCGCAAACATTTTTTATGCAATTGGCTCTGATAGAAGTTGACGACAGATCACTCGGTGACCAGTTTTTTCTTCTGCTTCTCCACATTGAAATCAGTTTGCTCGTTGGCTGGCTTGCGCAATTTTTGTTTGTGTTGATTTTTCAGGCTTCTAGATCAGAACTTTCAGCGAATCCAACAGCAGTGAGAGTGACGAAATTAAAAAAAAAAGGTGTGGTTGACTGACACAATGCAACTTGACTCGACTTTTATTTCATCCCATTTTGAATGTCTAACGTAATAAAAAAATGAAATTGAAAACGTACTTTTTTATCTGCTGACACTTTTTATGCTCTTCTGATTGAGTTCTGGGGGTGCGTTTTTTATGTATTGCACAATAAATGCACGCTATCAATTCATTTAGGTACGTCACTTTTTTGTGTCAATATGTGAGCAGAGAGAGAAAAATGGTGAAACGTTTTTCAGTAGCTTTTTATTTATTTTTTATTTTTCCTGTAGGGTTGCAAGATTTTTTTCAGATGGTTGCAAATTTCAAGCTGATAAAAAAAAGTTTTATCAACTTTACAGCAGTAAACGTGTGTTTTCCATTGCTGTGAGGTACACCAAAACATAAACGGGAGGTACATTTCTAACGATAAGAATGGCTGATTACGTGGCATATATGGGACATATATGTGCTGATAAACTGGATGTTGAACTTTGCAGTGAATCAAAGCGCAAAGTTGGAATTTTGAATTTGTTTGGGTGTTTGACTGGATTGATCATCACAATAAACTTGTTCGACTGGAAAAGGCGAGCAGCAAAAAAATGTATCTCCTTCGTTCACATTTCATCATGGATGTTTTGATTGACACGACAGCTGGTCCTCGAGAGTTTTTTGGGGTGACGATCTTTTCGGGGATACTTGATTACCCGAAATATGATAAAAAAAATTGGTTGTGCAACACTGAAAGCAGCCGCAGTCGCCTGTGTTGTGTCGGTGCACTGCACTCTTTTGGATGGAAATGTCGATTGGTTGGGTTTTTTCGGTTGCGAACATTTTTTTGGGGATCTGTTCAGCCGAACGATATTTTTTCTGATAATTTGAGTTGAAATTTGCATGTCAATCAACTGCATTTTGTGTGTGCTCATTCACGCATCAATCAGATTTGAGTTGTTGTAATTTTTATTTCAGCATTATTTTATTTGGTGCGTTACGCTTTTTTTCTCAATGAACTGAAATGAAAATTCAACGTAATCTCGTCTCAGACAGAACGGACGGATGGGAAAATATTGCTGGGGTTATTGGGTGCAGTTTTCAGTTGTTCCGTTCATTATGGGGGCTGGGCATGGTAAAAAACGTGTTGATTATGATTTTGGATTTTAAAAATGCTAGCTGAGGATGAAAATGTGGAAACATGAGGTACCAAAACGAAAAAAAAACCAAACACTGTTGTTGTTTTTTGCTTTCCAAAAAGGGAAGGGTACGAATTTGTAAACTATACCAATGTTGTCGTCAACACAGAAAAGCAAGGCAGTTCCAAATGCCGTTAGTCATAGTCATAAACTCAACAGTCACCATTTCAGGCTGTGATTGACGGTCAGCTGGCGATGGTGAAATTCCTGGCGTCACATGGCGCCAATTTGAATGCTCAAGACAACGAGGGCTGGACGCCGTTGCACGCGGCCGCATGTTGCGACTGTCCCGATATCGTCAAGTTTCTGCTTGCTCAGGGTGTGTGGAATGTGGATCAGTTTCAAAGGCAACGCGTTGATTAGCTGAGTCAGAATCAGATTCGTTCGTTGACCATTCAATGTGTGAACTTCGTTTCGGATGCCAGCGGAAATCAGATTTTCCAGTTCAGTTCAGTTCAGTTCAGTTTTATTCTGCAGTGCACGGCATAATACCAGAGAAGTGTAAGACACCATGAATAGGCAAGCCAAGATTGACGTTGATTGGATGCATATTTTTGTATTGGGTGGGGCAAAACGGTGATATCACCGCCACAGACCAATAAGCATGCTAGATTCTACTCTTCAAAAGAAGCCACGCGAAAAAACAACGTACTGTTTGAATTTTCGTATTTTTTCAAAATATCGAGTCATAAAATTTCGACAAAATGGACAAAACAAAAAAAAGTTAAACGAAAAAGTTGTTTCTCAGGCGCGGATTTACGGCTGACAAACAGTGACAAAGAGTTGCCGATCGACCTGTGCGAGAAGCAAGAGCTGCGCGACATCTTCTTGGAAGAGTACAACCGAAGAGGTTGGTCAAGGATTTTTCCACTAATTAGGTGCTCTTAGCTGTTTAGCTGCTTTCTGTACTGATTGGTTGGTGTCATAAAAAAGAATTTCAAATGTTTGTTTTTATTTTTCGTAGGCTAAACTGGCGCGAGAGTTATGCCGCATAATTGTCCAAAGAAGCGACCCCGTTCAAATCGCCCCAGTCTCAAATGAGATCGACCGCAATACCAGCTCGCTGATTGGCTGTATTTAAACACGAGCAAGCGGATTGGCCGTCCGCGGCGTGATTGCAGGCATCAATCCGGATCTCTGTCGTCACTACGAGGAGGAGCGAATGCTGGAGGACGCGCGCGACTGGCTCAGTCTCGGCTGCTTCAACGATCAACCACACGCGCGGTCTGGCGCAACGGCGTTGCATGTCGCTGCTGCGAAGGGATACATCCGCGTCATGAGGTGCGTAGCTGGCCAATACGGTGTTGCACTTGGATATTTTAGTGCAGCTCAGCTTTCATTCCCCTTTGGCTTTCCTGTGCGATGGTCTGCTCGACCGTGGTGTTTCCAGTGGCCACTGTTCGATTTTCTCCGGTGAATGCTTGTGAAAACCTTCAAACACCTGAATTTTCTCACCAGTATCTGAATCGCGCATCAATATTTATACAATACTGGTAGTAAAACCGCTGCGGTTTAGCGCAGCAGGGTTGGAGCGTCAGAACTTGTGCTTGTAATGTTTTTTGTGTGATAGAGTTTCAATAAACAAACAAATCACCGTTGTGTGAAAACCGATTTGCTTTTTCATGAAATCGATCGGTGGGCGCAGACAGGCGGACACGGCCATGGCTTTAAAAAATAGACTAAACACAATGCAAAACTGATTTTTTTTTCAGTTCCACAAACAACTCACAGCCACAACAACATTTTTTCACTTATTTTCTGCTGCAGTTTACTCCTGCAAGCCGGCGCAGACGTTGACGCCCGCGACAAGGACGGCTGGACGCCGTTGCACGCCGCGGCACATTGGGGCGAACGAGACGCGTGCGAGATTCTCGCCGAGCATTCGGCCGACCTGCACGCGAAAAGTGCTGCGGTGAGAAGGAGACGGTGCTTGTTTGGGTTGGCGGACACTTTATGATTTCTTGACTCAAGTGGTTCAAGAGGGGCACATCACTGAATGAGGCCACCCCTCTTCTGCATATGTTGGCCAGGCCGAAATGCAGAGAACCACCATGCAAATGGGTTGATTATCACCTTCATGGCTTGGCTAGTAGCGCGTTCACCTTTTGTCTCCGTGCGCCTCGGTGGAATATACCCTGCCCGTGGATATAACCCAGGCACTTCATGGCAAAGAAACTCGATTGGCACCCAAAACTTGACGCCTGACGGTGTTCTGAACGCCTTTTCTGCGTTAGCTGCCTGGCTGAGAACATTGCATGGATTTAGGTTTGTGTATAGTGCAGTGAATCAAAGAAAACTCATGCGCCCAAATGAAGAAATCAAATAACGAGTCCACTAAATGATTCTGATTCCCACGGTGCGTTGGTCGTTCAACAATGGTGATCGCAGCTTTTCTGTTAACAGCTAGCATCCCTGATGTTATCTGGATGAACTTCTTTGAACAAACCAACCGACCATATAAACTTTCAACCAGTTCATCCGTAGCCCACGAAAAAAAAACCATTGAAAAAAGTGTTTCACTTCAGCGTTTTATTCTGACCGTATTGAATCTTGCAGGACCAAACGTGTTTCGATGTCGCCGATGACGAAATGCAGGAGTTTCTAACGGAGCTCAGTCGAAGGCAGCACGAGGTACGGCGCAACAAGACGGCAGCCAGTGTGAACGGAAACGATCGATACTCGGCACCTACTGCCGATCATTCAACTCATTCGTCCGTGAGCAGGCGCTCCAGAAGGTGTGCGCAGAGGATTTTGGAAGTTTTCTGTTGTTTTATTGAGTTTAGCAGGAAAAAATAGTGCAAGTTTCAGAACAGTGATTGATCGGCGATTTTGTGCCACAACTCCAATCAGTCAAATATCCAGCGGCATTTCGAGAAGCCTCTATTTCAGCTTCAATATTTCTGTTGTCTTTTGATTTCATGCAAAGCAGAAGGAGTAGTATTGAATTGGTGGCTGAAAAAAGCAGCGAAACGACTTCGAATTTGATTTAGTTTTTTCGTCGTTGTGCCTCTATAACACCGAAAATTTTGCATATTGGGACTCATTCGTTATTTTTTAAAAGCAATAACTCTCGTTTTTTTGCAGAAACTCGCACAGCCCCGGCGGCCGACCATTGTCGACCGACGAGAAGACGCAAATGACGAAACTGGACGAATCGAAAGAGCATGGCGTTCTGAAGAGTGAGCAGCAGGCGGCGAGCGTGACGCCGATCCCGGACTCGTCGCCGACGGTCGATGACCGCGAGAATGCGAGGGCACCCGCACCGCCGAAGAGCAAACCGCCGGTGCCGCTGCCGAGTGCGGCGAAAGTGCCGAAAATGGCTGCCGACGATATGAAGGTGGCTCGGGTGGGGTACCGTGGCGCGGGGTTTTTAAGGGGTGGACGTTTCTGGGTGGTTTTCTGATGGCGAGAGCGAGGCACACCTGTACGTGCAAAGGTGTGGTTGTGACGCGTCAATGTTGCTTAGATGTGCACGTATTTCAGTTTCTGCACCAACATTTCTGTTTTTGTTATTGGTTTTGGAGATTCCATTAACTAAAGTAGATAATGACGCCATCAATTTTTGCGATTCTCATTTTTGAGTTTTCAATTCATGCTGTCTGCAGCACAGCTTTGTACTCGATTGGTCATATTGCTGTGTTTCAATCCAGACACGCTGATTGGTTGCATGCACGCTCACCAATCTGATTGAGGCAGTAGTTGTGTGCAGGAAGCTACATACGTGTAGTTTTGTGTGGCTCTGTCGGTCAGTAGCTCTTGAATTGTTGTTCGAAATCATAAGACATAAAGGTTCAATGCAACATGCAACTAAACCGTGAAAGAATTTTTCAAAGAAAATACCTTAAAAGTGGCACAACACAACAACACAATAGAGTCATGTCACCGCTTGTCACTGATTATGTTTTTTAGAGATGAAAAGTTTACAAATATTGCTGCTTTTGCGGGCCCTCAAACAGCCGAAACATGTTTCACACATTGTTAACACTGGTCACAAAGGCGCCCCGGCAAAACGTTTCTGCTTACTCATAAACAAGTATCACCGAAACAGTTTTGTCGGTACGCCGCCCGCTTTCGGCTGGCACGGAATCGCGCGTGCACACGGTTTTTTGTGTAACCGTTTTTATTGTTTGTTTATTCGTCTGTTATCAGTTCTCCGGATTACATTGGCACATAAATGTATAGCAATTCATCAAAGTCAACACTTTGCCAGTCTAGTTTCCCATGTTGCATTTTCACTTTTTTTGTTGTGGTGTAACCTTGTGCGTGTTTGTGAACTGTATTGACTGATCTGGTATCAACCCAAGTACCCAACTCAAGATCACGCTCCCAATGCGCTTGTGTTTCTTTCAATTTTTCAAACAATTCATTTTAACATCTTGACGCGTGTGACTGTAGATCGTCGAAAAAAATGCTGAAATTCGTTCGAAAAGCCAAAGAGAAATCGAATTTATTTGTGAAGAGTCATAATGAGCTAAAGTCTGACGTTTTGGTTGTCTCGCGAAACTCCCTGGCTGAATTAGCACCCAATGATCGTTTTGTTTTGAAAGACGCAAATGCTATGACTTCAAGTCCTGTTGAAAATCGCGAAGTTTGTTCAAAATATCATTCTGTTTTTTTTCTGGCAGAACGCTGATTGGTTGCGTTTTGCTCGTTCAACCAAGCAACAAGCAGATTTGAACTTCAATTTGATGATTTGAAGCCAATGGCAATAACCAGACTTTTCGGCCAAAAAAATTCAAACAACAAATCCATAAAATATTCATGTGTACCGATGTCAACTTCTCTCCTTTTTTCCAGGCGTTCACATCCAGCAGCGACTCGTCGTCAGTGAGCGCAAGGAAGTCACGGTCAAGCACGTCCTCTGGGACGTCATCGTCCGCGACGCCACTCTCGACAACGACCGTGCTCCCCGCCGTGATTGACAGGCCACGGCCTGCCCCGATTGCGACGCCTGACCCTGCGAAGGGCTCCACTAGTGACGGTCTGGCGCCAGACTCGCCCACGTTGGTCGTCAGCCCGAGGCTTGTGTAGGTGTCCTTTTCGAATTTTGTTTTTTTTCAACGTTTTTTTTGTTTGTTTTCGGTTTGTTCTTATTCGTCCGTTACTGAAAATGGTGCTTGTGTTATTGCATGATTTTTTTCGTGTTTTTTTTTGTTATTGTCTCGTTTCGAAGGCACAGCACTTGTTGCACCATCGATTGTTGCACAGATTTCAGTTTCAATCGGCAATTTGCGCATATAGGTGGAGCAGCAACAATGTTTTTTTCTGGTACAGTTTTGTTTCAACCACTCTGCATGTGTTCAGCGCATCATCGACGTCAACCCGACAACAGCAAACGGTGTCTTTCGTGCGGAAACGCGAGAAAACGCCGGTGCCTCGAGGCAGCACCACAATCAGTTCAGATGAAGAAGACGAAGAGACGGAAAACAGCGCAAAGAATGAAAATGAACAAAAGGAGAATGTAACACTGGTGAAATTGGACTCGATTGATGGTGAACAGAAACAGGAGAATGTAACACTGGTGAAATTGGGCTCGATTGATTTGCCGGAGAAGGAGGCAGTCGTGGAAAAACCGAAACCGAAACTCAGCACCGCGACGACGCCGGCTGTTGTGAACCTGTGCGTTCTTTTTTTTGTTTTGTTCAGAATCTGATTGCATGGATGTTGGGAGGCGGAAGGAGGTTTGCTGTCTGCTGATTGGCTGTAATTGTATTTGGTGGTGGCGAATTTGTCTTGCCAGTATAATACAGCCAATGAGCAGGAACTTTTTGAACGCACTCTTTTTAGTTTCTTTTGAACTGAATGTTGCATGCGCATGACCGGTTTTATGATGCACGAATTTTCTGGAACGTTTTGTTCGTCACCTCACTTCACGAATATCTTTTGTTTGTTTACAAACTTCAAATGATCTTACCGTATTACCCCCAATAAACCCCCATGGGGGATTAATACGTCAGCGACTTTTAGGGGTGGGGGTTTATTGGTGGTGGGGGGGGGATTATTGGTGGGGGGGGGGGGTTTATTTTACAAAAAATTCTAGGGGTGGGGGTTTGTTGAAAAATAGCAAAAATACATTGCATGGCAGGCAAGAAAGTCGCAGAAACTTCTACTCTACATAGAAATTTCCTTTTATAACAGCCTTTTGTAATGAAATTACTATTAACTCACCCATTTGGGGCCTTTGGTAGCACAATTTCATCATTTTCACTGCAACCAGCCACTGAATTCGCTGGGTATGTGTTTCAAACAGGTCTCCAATAATCCCCCATGGGGGATTATTTGTGGGGGGGGGATTATTCGGAAACTGGTCGGGGGGGTGGGGGTTTATTGGTGGGGGGGGATTAATGGTGGGGGGGGGGTTTAATGGGGGTAATACGGTATTAGATAACAGAATGCTGTGTTTCGTCTGAATTTCGAAATGCAAAATAGTCGTTTTTTCTTCAGGCCCTTCACGCCGCCGCACGCGCACGAAGAAGCGGAGGCCGAAAGGAAGGCGAAATCGAAACGCGAACGAGCATCCCGGCGATCGACGCAGGTTGGCATTCAGTTTTTTGTAATTTGTGAAATTTTTAGAAAATGGGAAACCATGCTGGTAGTTTGTTTGTTGTTATTTGTTTGTTTACCCATTCACTTTTTGATTGTGTTAACAATAACGCGCACCAACGTGAGTGTGTGCGAAAATAGTTGATGGCAATGGAAGTGGGTGATTTTTAAAAAAGCTGTCACGCGAGAAAATCAACATTTCGCTGTTTGTTCGTTTTGATTTGATAAATGCATTTATTTTGAATTTTTTTGAATTTCTCTGAACAATTTTCAAACAATTAGAATATTTTACTAGTCACAGAAGTTTGTCAACAGTGTTTTTTTTACATTCTAAAGTGTCCATCCACCTACCGTCCTGCTGATTCCATTATTTCCAGTTCATTTCGGTTTCGTTCAGTTTTCCAGCGCAGATGTTACAGATGTAGAAAGATTTCAGTTTGGTGTAGCGTGTTCATTCAACGCCCAACAATCAGCGCCGTCATTTCATTCGAGATTCTGTTCTGCTCGGAATTTACTGCAACACTGTACTCTGTAATCTGAGAAATAAAAAACAAATCTTCCAATCAAAACCAACCAGAGTGATTGGCGGTCAGTGGTCGAGTCGCGCAGCAATCCATTTCCTACACTACACCCACACACCCACACCATGAAACGCACCGAAGTTTGGAAAAAAACCATCAGTGTTTCCTGAAACCGCCGTGTTTCGGGAAGCTATACACCTAAAAACAGCACACAACCGCCGACTCCCGACTGCTACAGGGTGTGACGCTGGAGCAACTGCGCGCCGCACAGGAGGTCGACGGCGGCGGCAGCGCCGGCAGCAGTCGCAAATCGTCGAGTTCCTCCGATCAGCCGCCGATTGGGCTCGGCGGCAGCAGCCAGTCGTCGTATCCGTGCACTTCAACGCTGGAGCGAGCCGACAAGCCGCCCGCGGATCCGGCGCCCACCCACACGTTCGTCGCGCCGACCAGTCCGATCACGCCGTGGCGCAGCAGGGCGTTGGAGAAACAGGTGTGACGTATTTTTTCAAACGTGTCCGAATGAAATGACGTCATGTGCCGCCAAACATGCGCTTGCTGTTTACAGCAAACCAGACTTTCCCGTTTTAGCCGAGTTCTTTCCGCAAACAAAATGGTGAATGTCGAATCAGTCATACCAAAATGGCATTTTAGTGCCTGTACTTTGACAAACGGGCGTTTTTCAAGCAAATAACGTCATTTTAGTCCGGACACGTTTGAAGAAATCCACAATATCATGATTGGTTGTGCTTGTCTGATTATGGCATTGCTTCGCTTGTCGTTTTTACCAGTCAATACTCAAGCTTTCATGACTGAAGTGGTTCGAGAGGGGCACATCACTGGATGAGGCCACCCCTCTTCTGCCTGCGTATGATGTTAAGCCAGGGCCGAAATGCAGAGAACCACCATACAATGCAGAAAACCACCACCGTTTGTTGATTTGTCGAATGCGGAAAACAAGAGTTAGTCGTGGAATCTGTGAGGTGGATACCAGGACGTCGTATGTCACCTCATAGCTATAGTTTGGCAATTTTGATGTAGTTCTGGGTATTTTATCTGATTTAGATGGCTAAAATGAACTTGAACATTCTTATCTTAGGTGGATTCATAAGTTTGTAACCGATTGAAGTGAGAGTATTGATTGGTTTCATATTCGTACAGAACGTAGATATCATCGTGTTTGTGATCAACCATACTACGGTGTACACTTGCACCAAACGCCACGACCCACCATCAAGTGCACGTGCTGCACGTTCCAACCAATCGCAATCGTCTCTCCAGAGCTCCACCGGTCTCCGGTCGACCACAACGACAACGACCACAATCGAGCCGTCATTGGCTGTTGACTCGAGCAACCACCAATCAGCGACGCCCGCCAATCAGAGCACGTCCTCGACCGGCTCCGTGCAGATCTGGTCGGACGCACCGGTGTCGGCGTTGACGCAGAAGGTGGAGTCGGTGTTGTCGCCGAGGGCAACGTTGAACTTTGACTCGACCAATGAGAGCACTGCTGGCGTCACGGACGATTCGGTGTTGGCTTCGGACGAGTCGGTGAAGGAATCGGATATGCAGCAACAACAACAACAGCAAACACAACAACAGCCAACCGCGTCGATTGCGCCGGTCGCCGAGACGCCGCCGTTGAAAACGCCCGATTTTCGTTGGTTTTTTTTGCGGAATTTTTGATTGGAATTTTTTTGTCTGTCTTGTTGTTTTTTTTGCTCGATCGCCAGCGCCTCTGTCGAGCTCTGAGATACTGCACAGCTACGTCAACGTTGGAAACCAATTTCCCATGCCTATCTGTACCTGCAACGAAAATTCGTGCAACGGTGTATTATGGAAGGCGGTGAGTGTGCCGCCGCCCTCAACGAACATTGCAGCGATTCTCGCTCAGCTTACCATGCGTGCATGGCAGCAGATTCACCACGTCCATTCACCACCACACCGTCGTATGAGCACGTTGAGAGAGAGAACGCATTCTGTCGTGGCAGCCCAAAAACAAATTGCGCACAAAAAATTTCAGTGGAAACGGTGGAGCCGACGCCCCCGCAGGACACGCCTTCAGCGACGCAGTTGCGTAGACGAGGCCGTCAGTTTCACGGCACACGCAGGCAGACTGGCCCGTTAGTGGGCGAAATGGGTGCAGGCGCTGATGAGGAACACAACGAGGTGAGCGGGCGCTCGAGCAGTTGGGTGAAGTGTGTTTGGTTGTTAGCTTGGGTGGTTGTTGTGAAGGTCCGTTTGTATCTGATGTATGCGTCAGGTGTGAGCGGTAGTATGCCATAACATATCAGACTGACGCGTCGTGGCGTGCATGTACGGGACGTCACGTTACGTCGGGTCTCGTGTTGTTGCATACTACACCGTTCACCACTTACGCACGTCAACGTACGTCTGCATACGTCAGATATAAACGGGCCTTTAGCTGGTGAGCGTTGCACAGCTGCACTGTATTGTTTCGATTATAATTCTGCTATAACACACAGCAATTTTATTTAGTCGCAGGCAATATGTGTCTGTTTTGGGATAATATGTAATGAACGTCAGAAACAAGTAAAAGTGTTTTTTATACAGATGGTTTACTAGCCCCACCAAACCAACCAAGTATCTTTTACCACCAGAATGAGCTGAGTTGGTGCATTTGAAATTGAACAACTAATTTATTGGTCGTATTATCAGCATGATGCAGCTAATCTGAGCATCATAATTGACGTTTCGAGTGACACTGATGTTCACAGAAACGTATTGTGAAACATAACATATGCAGTTTGTGCATTCTGGCATCTGCAAGCCGATTCGCTAGGTCGAGCCGGTTGGTTGCGCCAATCAATAAGCCCGATTCAAAAGCAGCCTATCGATTCACAGTTCGCGTGTGTGCAACAAAGTCAGAAACTCGTCCAAATGTCGCTCACTCCTGCCACAACGGTCACCAATCAATGCTCACTAATCAACATATACACCTTTCAGCAGCACCCAAAGACAGTGACCGCCATCAACAACAACGATGCCTCGCATGATCGATCACCAACGATCGCCAGTTCGCCCGCGCCGCCCGTGACGCCGTTGACTGGTGCCGGCGCAGCACGTAGCACGGCGACGGTGATGCCGACGATCAACAACACGATCACCAGCAACAACACACCGGCCTTGTTCGGCAGACAACGACAGACTGTGGAATCGGTTGGTTGACGAGCGGATGTTGCGAATGTGGTTTCTTTTTCAACTTTGCGGTTGTTATTGTGTCTGTTTGCTTCTTTTTATGTCTGGCTTGCTTCTTTTTATGGGCTCAGTTGAATCATATTTTGTTTTTTATGTGCACGCACGTTAGCGTTACTCACTTTCAAAAGTGTGGCTATTTTTAGATTTGAAGAGGGGTTCATTTAATGCAAAACAAAAAAATAAAAACGACTGGTGTGTGCTGTTCGTAATTTTAAAATGCTGCCAGTTATGTGACTTGCGATTATGTTGGTTCTGCTGGCTGAGTTTGACGAACTGCCATGAATGAGAAGTGAAAAGATCTTGCTGGGAAACTTATATAGCATGGTAATAGAGCAATCAGCTGACTGGCTGCACGTGAGAAGTTCTCGCTGTTCATTGGGCGTGCGAAAACGATGCAGCGAATCAGCGAAACCGAAATTCGCGGGTGCTTCATTCTGTGCGTGTCATTGGATAATTTATTACTCCGCAAGTGTGTGGTGTGTGCCGCCAATCGTGGCCATATTCATTCGTTTTGTGGCCGCCTTTTCAGCGAATATTTGAGCACTTGTTTTTCTCTTTTCTTGTTATTTTCAACAACTAAATTGAACGATGCCAAGTGAAAATTTGCGCTGATTCATCCAATATGCATGGGAAGTACACCCAACGGGACGCTGCGTTTTGTTCGGCTGAAGCGTAAATTAAGCAGCAACTTTTGCAGACTTTCTTTTCGTGCGGCTCAGCTCGACTTGGTGTGGCTTTCGTTTTGTAATTCGAATAATGAAACGTTTGTGCTTTGTTTACTACGCGCCAGTTTGAGAAGCGTGGCAGTGTTCACCCGATTTTCTTTGTTTGTGGTTTTCAGTTTTTAAAAAGCTTTGTCACTTCTTTCGGTTTGATGTGGATGCCAGAGCTGACTGTATCTTTGTAATATGTTCTGTTCATTCGAGTCTATCGAACCAAATGGCGTTTATGACGGCTTTTTTCATGATTTGCTCGGATGGTATATGCTTTATACAGTTGGATCCCATCCCATTGTTGATTCACGGTTTTTCGACTAAAAAATTTCATTCATTCGGCATTATTGCGAAATAGTATCCCATTGGGACTATGAGTGATGCGCCAACTGAAGCTGCGAAACTTGTTGCCTCTGACAAAAGATATTGACAGCCTGAAATTTTCCATCTCGTTTTTCTCATTTTTCTGTTTCTACGATTGCACCATGCTCGCTGATTACGTCATAGCCTTCGTTTTCATGGCTGAATTTCATTGTATCTTTTTCTTTGTTGGTACTTCATGTAGCTGAATTATCTGGTTTCATCTCGTTTCATGTTGTGCAAACAAAGGCGAGTCTGAAGCGTGCTATATTTGATTAAAAAGAGGTGGTGTTTCTTCCAGTTTTCGCATGTGTTTTCATTGCGGCGAGTCCGCAGTTCTTTCTTGACCGTGACAGACACGATGTTTTTTACTCCAAAATCATTTCAAGTCAAAACATGTGTAGAAGCGTTTCAAGTTCCGCATGAAACTCGCTGCTGTTGGAAAGTCACGCGTTGATTGGCTGCGTTCATTCGTGCGCAACCAATCAGTTCACCGCGTTCAAATGCAACCAATCATCTGCTTGCTTGCACTGAGTCACGCGCTGTGTTCGAGTGTTTGTGTATCATTTTGATAATTGGTTAGTTTTGGATTTGACGCACTGACTGATTGAAATTCACGGTCACTGATCATTATTGCTCCGTGTTCGGTCCCCGGCCCCAATGCCTTTGTGGTTTTTGACGCAGTTTTTTGATCGACTGAACGAAATTTGCTGGACTGATTTTATTCAAATTTTTACGAGCAATTTTGATTACAATTCAAACGTGAAGAAAATGTTGACCAGACGCCTCTGTTTTCAAATAATGCCAGTGCAACAGGTTCTATGAGTGTTTGCGTTTTTTTTAAATTAAAGAATTCCCGCCCATTTTCTGCACCAAAGTGATTGTACGACCAATCTGCTTGGTCTGAGAACAAAAAGCAAGCGCACAATGATTTGAATTTTCGGAAATTTATGTGATGCCCGTGGTTTCTTGTTGTTGAATTTTTTGGAAAAATGATATTTTTTCAACCCAGCTGTGTTTTCATCATCTGCACTAGGTTTAATCAAACATATTGCGTTTTCTGGGTAAAAATTTTATGTTTTATTTGGTAATTTACAATTGTACTTTATCTTCTGGTGGTTATGTTTGTTGTAATTATGGATTATGGTAATTGGGATAGGGATTATGGACAAAAGGATTATGGTAATAAAGTTTTCAAATTTGTTGAAATTTAGTGATTTAGTCAATTTCGCAATTCTGCCACTGCGGAAACTGTCAATCATATCTTGCCATGCCGGTTGCCATCTTCACCGTCTTCAGGCAGGTTGTTACCCCCGTTCAAATAAATTTTCCATAATTTCTTCATTCCTGGTGATTTTCGTGAAATTTTTCATGGTCTCAAAACTCAATATGTGCATTTTGATTGTTTTGACCGCGCACATTGAAAAATGTTATTTTCAACCTTGACTTGAGTCTGCTGTTTTCTGGCAAAATCACCATGCAACCCGCCATCTCCCCCCTCCCCCACCACTATCCAACCTATTGTCAGTGATTTTTATTTTTGTCGATTATAATGTTTTATTCTTTGATTTGTAGTGGAAAAATGTTATTGTTTGCCATTGAGTACTGCTGCAGTTTTGTCGCAGTAGTTTGTCTGTTCCCTTGTTCGTTCAAATCCGTAATCAGATTTTTTGCCGTTTGCCCTTTTCGTTGCTGTTGTTTTTTTTTTGTTCTTGAGGTCAGTGTTCGGTGTTGACTCCGAATTTCTGTTCTTTTACTTTCAAATCGTGCCGTTCGGTATCTTTATCTTTGTAATTTCTTTGTCAAATTGAAAACAAGAAAGTTTTCAGTTTGCTCCGATTTTAGCAGTCGCTCAACCAATGCTTTGAAACCAAACTTTTCATTTAAAAAGTTGTAAAAAATCTCCCATCTCAGAATTTTGGACCTGACGAACTTGACGGCAAAAAATGAAAACCGCTTCGTCTCACACCATCGTTTTTCGTTTTTGTTTTTCATCTTTCACCAACTGAATATTTACACTGATGATTAATGCATCTGAACGTCTGAATGAAAAAAAGGTAAATACCGATTAGAACAAGTTGCAGTAGGTGTTGTGCAAAGAGACAACAATTGTTATGTAGTTTTGATATTTCGTTTATTTATTATTGCTGTACTGTTGTTGAGAGGAGACTCAGTTCAGGTATTTACACACCCTCACACTTTTTGTCCGAAAATCGCTTGTATTTGCGTTTGAAATGGCGAAAAGAAATGCGATTTCCAAAGAGTTCTTCACTGTGTGTTCCCACTTGAGTTTACACAACCGAAAGTGGGTGGCAATAACAACTGAAACTTTTGGCTTACTGTAGTGATTTATTCAACTTTCAGTTTCGTCAACAAAATCAAAAGCGAAATTCTGTTGGTTGACCCCACTTGAAAAGAGTTTTTTTGTAATTTTTTTCATGTCATTTTGTTTTTCTTCAAGTTGCGGTTTAGCATTTTTCTTCACTAATGCTTTGTAGCTTCTCCATTTGAAAAAAATGCGGGGTGGTGGCGCTGGCGCCAACGTTTTTTTCACCATTTTGTCTGTCGGACTTTTTTGTGTGAGTGGAAGGATCGAAGAAAACAGAATATTCAAGTGTTTTGAACGGTTGTTTTGTGGGTTATTAGCTACTGTATTCGGCCCACTTTGATTTTTTTGTTTGCCAAACAAAACATATCCATCCTCCCCATGACAAGCTGAAAGTAACGCTGCTGAAACGGTTTTTTTTAAAAATTTTCTCTGTCAGTGATGCAATAAATCGCAGAAAAATGGCGTGCGTTTGTTGTTTTTTTGATTCCATAAAAACGGCCGAAACTGTTGTCGGGCTATTTTCTGCCGCGTTTGCCTGTCTGGCTTTTTTCGTCCGACCTTTTACAGCATTTTTTGCGGTGCTCTATTTTTGTGCTCGATGCTCTCTCGGCAGAAAACTTGTGTCACTTTTGTGGTAGCGTTTTTTCCGCCGCCGCGCTTCACATCGTAAACCGTGAAGAGAAAATTTGCATTTTCAGTTTTTTTCTGTTAGTTCATGACATTGCTCTGGTGTTCTTTTCGGACGCATTTTTTTACAAATTTAGGGTGTTTTATTTCTGTTTTCCTTAGCATGGCGGACTAGTTCTGCTGAGCGAATTTTATTGAGAGCGATTGCACTTTTTGCCCTTGTCATGATAATGGGAACTTGATCTAGTTTTCGTTCGCCATTTCACCCATTTCGTTGTAAAACATGTGCTAAATTTGAAAATCTTTTTTTCTCGCATTCATTTCATCGTAAACATGAGTTTCGCACCAATGACTTTTCTCTCAAAAAAGAAAATCAAAACAGGCGAGACCTTGAGTTTTTTTGTGCCCTCACAAATGTTGTGCATGTAATTTTCTAATTATTGGCAAATTTGTGTGCGACAAAGGAAAGCGATTTTCAAAGGATGATTTGCGTAACAATGCGTTTGATTTTGAGTTTTACACTGTTGTCCTTGATAACCACTTTTAATGAGTAGAAACGTTTGAAATATTTCGAAACACTTTTGAGAAAAACTGCAGGAATATTTTCACTCCCCGCTGTGATAAAAATTTTCAATCTCGAAAGAATTTCAAGATTGCAGTCGCTTCATAACCAAATTTGAACGAAAACGTTATTTCGCCCCAGACTTTTCCGTGTTCGGTTTTTTTCCTTCAGCAGAATAATTTTTTTGAGTTCTTTTCTCAATCTTCAATGTTCTCAATGTGTTTTTCAAATTTCGAAAAAGTTACTGATCTTCCCGAACAATAATCCTCTTTTGTTGACTCTGTGACGACCGTGCATGATTGATTTATTGATCTGTTTAGTTTGATTGATCCGTGATCGGTTTGCGACAACAGACCGATCTTATCATGTTCAGTTGTTGACTTTTGTGCGAAAGTGTGCACTGTTTGTCTGGAAAAACTGAAAAAATCATGTTTTTCATAGATTTCTGAAGTGCATGATCGTCTGACCGGTTGTGGTCCTTTCGATTCGCTGTTCTTTCATGGTATCTCGCTCTTGAATTCCACCTTTGAACAATGTTTTTTCTTTCAGAAGCAAAACTCAGCAGGCGTTATTCGATGGCACCAACTAAATGGTTCGAAGAAAACACGTTTGTAGTTTATAGCTGGAGAAACCGGTGAAAGATCGAAATTTCATCAGACAATAACCCCATAACGTTCCGTCAGATAAAAATAAGAAAAAAACCATGTCGACCACAGAACAGACGCGCCATTTCGGCGTCGACCTGAAGAACGTGCCAAGACGAGCGCACAGTTTCAAAGCGCCGAAATTCGTGCCACCACCGAGTCCGCAAGCGACCAAGTCCACTCTGGCACACTGCAACGCAACGAGCATTACCACGCATTCACAGCAGCCGACAAATGTGCGAACCGGCGTCGCCCACTCGAAGTCGCCGTTGTTGAACGGTCAACATCGAAGTCGCAGCGTCGGCGGACTGGCGGCCGACGACTACGACCAGCTGCCGGTGCCGACTTCGGTCTACTGGCGTAGTCGCGATTTGAACGACGACGACTCGACGATCGCGATGGAGACACTCGAGAGACGATCGATGCAAATCGTGCGCTACTTGCCGACGGCGCCTGGGGTGGAGCATCGCAGGAATCACGGGTATACGATCACGACGACGACCTCGAATGGCGCCACTGGCCTGCTGCCGGCGAAACGGCCGCGTGCGACCAGTGCGCAGGTAAATGGAGACGATTACAGATGGAGTGGATCGTGGATGAGTGGCGAATTGGATTGAGCAGAGTTTGCAAAAAAAACCACCTATCCCACCCACTTGGTTTCGGTATGTATTCCAAGTTGGGTCCCCTCCTGGATATTGTGCAAAAGCTTGGTGGTCATTTTCATCATTTTCTTCTTCCTTAATTCCAAATGAACAAGACGACAGGTCTTATTTTACGGAAACCCATGTGTCAGAGTCGCTCAGCTTCATGCCACCTGGTGTGATCATGGTCGGCGCGCATTTTTTTCTCGGGAAGGTTACACTGCATATTTTATAAAACCAGAAAGATACTATCGATGCGCTAGGTAGTTATTTTGAATAATTCAATTTTCGGGTGACGCTATTGACCTTCCTACTTCTTGCTGGTGTCTCGTGTTTCTCGGTACCATTGTGGTTTTGCGGTTATGGATTTTTTTAAACTACATAGATTGGTTTCACAAGTGTGTTCACTTTTAAATTTTCTATTTCTTAGGTCTCACATTTTTGATATGAACATTTCAATCGTCGCACATCAATTAGTTTAATTTATCTGTGGTGTACTTGTATTCTATTCCAATCAAGGTTTGTCCCAAGAGAAGGTGTTTTTTCTTTCTTTTTTGATCGTCTACTGGAGTGTGAAACCACAATAATGTGTGAGTGACAACGGAAATAAACAAAGTTGCCAACAATTTCAATCAACCTTTTATCGAGACGATAGAATGGAAAGAGCGAGATGAGAAAAAATGTCTTACGTTGTGTGTCCGTCTGCAAACCAGTATCAATAAATATGCTTTGTGTCGTCCATGAATATTTCATTCGAAAAATTCCTGGTATTGAGTATTTTGACCGAACGACGGTCGTTGAAAGAGGCTATTTTAGTTCTATTATTTATTTAAAAGACGACGATGACGAGTTTTTGTCGAAGAAATCTGCCTGCTTTCATTTGCGCGTTTCTGCTGCTCTGAGATGCGCGCTTTTTTGACCGTGACAAACAAGCGTGCATTCGTGCATTCACGTTTTTATTGTTAAAGTTCAAACCAGACCGGTGAAACAAGCGAAATATAGGGGGAGAGACGGTTTTAAGGACATGCTGAGTACGCTGTGGGTATTTTTTAATAAGAAAATTTAAAGACTAAATTACTGAGAAGTCAATATTTTTGATGATTGAAAAATTCGTTTTTTTGCTGTTTGGTTGGTGTTTTGCTTTTGGTTGTCCGTGGACCGGTTTTTAAGTCATAAAATTGAAAATCATATTTTTTCATGGTCGTAATTTTATGCCTTTTCTTGTATTTGGCATTGGTTGTTATAGTAACTCTTGTTTATTTTTTTTGGTTTTCCATGGATTTCGTTGATATTAAAATTTTTTTTCAAAGATCTGTGGAAATATGGTTGAAATTTCTTTTTACCCAATTTAAACCAGCTTTCAGGGCAGTGGGCATCCGTGTAATATTTTCTCAACAAAACTTGTTTCGTTCTTTTCGTTTTGGTTAGATTTGTCGCTTTAATTGAAACTGCAGAACTGTGAGAAAGTCTAAAATGAACACACGATTGTAAAATTGTAACATTATTAAAAACATGCGCGTTTCATTCTCGGTTTGTGTTGCATTCACCTGAAGTTGTAAAATCACTTCCCTACTTCAGTGATAGATGTTTACCACTGCAGCAAATCACGTTGGAATCTTCCGCCCATCATAACCACCTTTATGAGAAGTCAATTCATGTCGCATCATACTACTAGTACTAATCGACTTTGTTATTGAATTTGTTGCGATTGTATTGTTCATGTGGTGGTTTTAACGACGTTCGGGGATTCGGTTTGTTGAAGAAGTTCTTTTCGACGTGGTTGATGATCGTTTAAGACGTCAGATATTATGCATTTACGTTGCTGTTTCCAGGTCGATTATTACAGTCACCTGGCAGAAGAGACTGCTTAAGAACGATTTTATCATCTTCATGCCGATAGGACACACCACACACGTGATGTGTTATCTGCGTTCCGCCAACTTCCTGTTCAATTATTCGAGTTATTAGTGCATTTTCGAAAACTTCATTACAAAACAGCGATCTTACTTACTCCTGGAACGGTTAAAATTCATCAATGTTTATAGTTGTCTACCAACATAGGACACATGCCTCTGCCGTTAAACCTTCTCTGCCAGATGGTGTCTGATGTTAATCGAAAATAATGAGCGACATTGACTGACTGTGAACGAATATAGCAACGAACAACTGATTTGTTAAAGAACTTCCCAACTGTTTATTGAATTCGGGCTCTGTAACTGAGAGAAGACAGAAAAATGCCATCGGAGCGTGGCGTTCTGGCGTTGGTGCATCCGGATATCCTCGCAATGGATTCAAGATTTCAAAAGTCCTCATCGATGGTCGTTAGTACTCTCAATCGCTCCAAAGTACCCGACGTTCGATCCACGTCGCCTCCTGTTCAATACAGTGTTCGTTTGTTGTTAAGCCGCTTTAAATACAGAGGGAAGATGTTGGCAGAAGGAAATACGAATGGGAAACTTGATAAAGCGTAAAGGCGCATTCATGAAGCAGTATTCAGTGACGCGTAGCAGTGTTAAAACATAGCTGCACGTAATTAAATACTGCTTCATGAATGCTCTTAAGTTTTGCGATCGCTGTTTGTTGCGAAATTTTCATGTAGTTCAGGTATTTTTTGAACCAGCGCTAGCAGTATTTCCTCTCGTTACTAACACTGCGGAACGCTTTGTTACAAAGTGTTTGATTTTAACGTTTTATGCGATTCAGTTCAGTTTCTCGTTTTTCAGTTTTTTTTGTAAAATTGTCTCAGCCTTGAAAAGCTGAATCGACATTTTGTGGACCTTTTCACAGACTGATGAGATGATTGCGTTGCTTTTTTTCGTTTTAACGATTTTCGAAAAAAGTAAATGGCAATCGTTTGTCATCGCTTTTATTGTGAGAAAAAAACGCACTTCTTTCAAAAGGTTTAACTGGTGTAAAAAGCGCTCGAATAATGTCCGACCACAAAAAGTGTAAATACACTTGTAACAATGAATGTCATTTGTTGCAAAAACCGTGTTGTTGTTTGTGTTTTTGCGTACCCGTGGTGATGTGTCGACCTGGAAAAAACGTGTGTCAAAAAGTTGAAACTAGTCAACTCTGTCATAATGCGGCAAGTGACTGGATTGTGCACCTTTCACATTTCGGTGTGAGCTATTTTTGAACGGGCATTGTTTGTTTAGCTTATGCTCTGTGCTTTATAGGCGTATTTGGGCGTTGAGCAGGCTTGGTGGAATTTGCAGCATAATATTTCCAGCGGTTTTTGTAAAAAATCACGGAATTTCTTTCCGTGTAGTTAACAGAAAATCACAAAAGCATTTTTATTGTGATTTTTTATCAAAAGTCTCTGCCGCTGTAGCCGACAGCTGTTGCACACGCTAACCTGCGTTGTTCGACATTGTATGGTAGAAAATATTCAACATTTTCGGTATTAAAGCAGTTTAATTGTAGCTAATCAGTGTGGGTCGAATTCTTGAAGACTTTAAATACGATAGAATTTAAGCGGATCTTCAAAAAAGATTTGTGTAGTAATGTAGGTTAGAATTGAAAAGTACTGTTCATTTTTTTCACCGTTTCGTTGTTCGATCAAAAATGATAACACGGGAACTGGACGCTTATGAAAGCGACTCAGCGTTGGTGACCTGTAAAAGTAGCCGTCTGATACGACTGTCGTTGGTGTGGTTTTTTTTTAAATTTCTTGGCCACATTATCACTTTTTGTGATTGCTTCAAATGTTCATCTTACAAATTTTGCGTGCCTGGCAGGAATGTGAACGATTTCGATAAGTCTGTTTTTGAAATGAACTTTTTTGACATTTTGTATTATAAACTACTATTTTTTATTTTGGTTCAATGCGTTCAATTAGATAGATACAATTCAATAGATGGGCAAACAGTTTCATGCATGACGCGGGAATTCAAAATTGCTAAAATGATCCGAGTCCCCGAAATTGGGCCTGGTCACTCAGGCTCTTTTGAATTGCCACAGAAAGATTGAAACCAGTTTCCTTTCTACGTATGCAAACGTATTCAGTTGGAGAACCCAAAAAATTGATAATACTGTCAAGTGAACTTTTCAACATTTCAAGTTTTCAAGTCACAATCGCACCAAAACTACATCTCCCCGAAACGGACTTTTCAACTGTGCCACATTTGCAGAGCCTCAGCGGCTACACGAATCGTTATCCGTCCGGCGGTGTGTCGTCGACGACGTTGCCAGCGTCGACCGCAGCGCCCTCTGCCGGCTACGGAAGCAGTTCGACGACGACGAGCACAGCGAGCCGAGCGCCCTCTCGCGGCAGCGTCAGCAGCGCACCGCAGCCGACCACTGGCACTGCGACGGGCAATAATAGTGCGATCGATTATAAAGCTGTTAGTGGTGTGCTTTGACAGACTGGAATGACTGGCATGGTTGATTTTGTGAGATTTTACTTTCTAGGTTCGCTGATGTTTTACCCAAACTACAAGATCTGTCTGTGGTAAAGCACCTTCGGCAGTGCTGCCTGGTGTCCGTCGCACTGACGAGCCAGGGGGCACCGCGGTATACGTCTACCTGGCGGAACCGCAAACAGCGAACTTCATGTATTGCTGATTGGTTGCGTTTTTTCGATGGTCGTATCATGGCGGTGTAGCCAATCAGCAGTTCGAACAGCGTAGTTCTGTTGTGCACATCGTCATCGCAAACTCAGCTACACGCCTGTGTGAAGCTCGCTGATTGGCTGTACCGCTGGTTAGCGATTCGAATAACTGCAACAAATTTGTTGTTCCCTTTCTTTATTTTTCAACCTCTCATTCAATGTTGTTTCGTTGTATTTCCAGTTATACGAGCGAGAGCGAGCAAAGAACGAGAAACTGCAGCAGAGCATCGATGACATGGAGCAGCAACTGAGAAGACAACACATCGAGGATCCGTCGCCGCAGATACAACAGGTATAGGCTGTTCATTGGAAGTCGTCAGACGGAAATGACGTCATGTGAGCGTCAGCGCTGGCTTGGGAAGGGGGGCGGAGACCACGTTCCTAACTTGTTGTCGTTGAAAGCTGCGTTTCAGTTTACTGTGCTGTTTGAGTACGACCACTCAGCCAGACAATAAAACCAGAACTCGTTTCTCTTTGTTTTACTTTTTTGCAAACGTGTTTGTCTCTCGATAATTTCAGTGTTATTGATTGCTCTATATGCCTTTTTTCCAGAACGGCGTGGCACGTGAGAACGGCTTCCACAAAGGCTCCTCCGGGGTTGGCGCCATCGACACAATCGAACGACGCAAATACGAGCGAACGATTGCAGAGTTGGAGGAAGAGTTGAAGGTTGGTGATTGTATGGTGTAGTGCTTTGGAGTTGTGGGGTCGGTTGTTGTGGGACCTGACAGACGGAGAAGGTGGCATTGCAGGGTATGGGCAGGTTTTTGCGTTCATGCAAGCAACGTTTAAAGAGACCTGCTGATTGGTCCTAACAGCTTAGTTTAACCAATTACACGCGGTTGATCGCGGCTTTTTATGGGATTCTGCGAACAAGCACAGATTCTGGTGGCGTTTTCTAAGTATGTCAAATTTCACAATTTTTCATTAACTGACTGAACTGGGTTACGTTCTGAATTCGTGTTTGGCGCGAGAATTTTGGCACTTCCAAAGTAAACTGAGTCGGTGTTCATTTCATTCCTTTTTTTCTAAGACCAACATCGTCGCCATAAAGGAGAACGAGCGGTTACGCACTGAGAACACGGCGCTAGTCAGGGTGCTGTCTAAATTGGCGCAGCGCACCAACAGTATCGCGCCGTATCAGTCAAATTAGACGAAAAAAGCATTTTTTTGTAAAAATGTACAACAAATCAACGGACTAGTCGAATTTGACTGATTTAGTGCGACTTACTGATTGGTTTCATTGCTGTTTTTATGGTGAGAAAATTCGATAGTTGTGAACTCATTGATGTGTGCAGTCGAATTCCTTTGAACACAGTATGCTGGTTGGCCAATATGCAGCCAATCAGCGTGCTGAACGCTGTTTTGTTGTTCGACTGTACTCGGTGTGTGAGTGTGAGTGTGTGCGTGTGTGATCAGCTAACGTTTTTTTTTATCATGAACCCGCTGGAATTAATCCCGTCAGAACAACAACATCGTGAAAGAGTGCTGCTAGAATCTGTTTGTTTGAAACTGTCAGACAGATATGACGTCATGAAGAAAACGGTCGTTGCTTTTCAATAGTTCGTTGTTTTTGGTGCTCCAATATCGTAAAGTGTCTGTGTGACGTCATTTCTCGTCTGCCCGGTTTTAATAAAAAGACTGTACCTGCCGCATAACGCATATCCTGCTGTGTGCACAACATGCGCTCTAAAATCTGCGAAGAATTGCAGAAATAAACATTTGTCTTTTGAAAAACGAGTGACTGACAACAAAAGAATAAAACGTTGTCGTGTTTATTCGCACTTAAATTTTGTAATTTTTCCTTTTTCATCTTTTTCTGTTTTACTGCAGGCTATTGAGCAGCTGCGTGCGGACAACAAACGGTTAAAGGACGAAAATGGCGCGCTAATTCGGGTTATCTCAAAGTTGTCGAAGTGATTTTCGCGTTCCTTTTTTCATTGACGATGTTTATCGCAGAAAATAAATATTTATTTGTTAAGTGTTTCGTTGTTTGTTGTCTTTGACGTGATATATTTTTTTAGTTTTGTATTTTAGTGTCAATTTTATTCGCATGGGTTTTGTCTTTGACATGGGTTGGAAAATGTTCAACGTTTGTGGTGTTTGTTGGACTGTTTAGACCGCACGTTGTTGTAGGCAATTTCAAATCAACGTGTAGTTTTGTTTGAAATGTTTTTTGTTTGTTTTTTATACAAAAGCACGCATTTTCTTTGGCAAATGTTTTCGTTGGTATCTACTTTATCTGCTACTTTCTGTTTTATTCCTGTTTTTGTGTTATGTTCACTTTGTTTCGTCGTTACTTGTGTACAAAAAAAGAAAAAAAACACGAACTTAAAAAATATCAATCCGTTGACGTTGTGCGTTTTTTATTCTGAACTGGCACTTTGAATTCGCCATATTAATGAAAGATTTTAGATTTTAAGTGTTTTTTAATATTTATCTTAGTTTTTACTGCCCTGCCGTTTTTGAAAAAAATTGTACTTAACAACCAAATGAATCTAATTTAGTGTGTAAAGGATGGTTTTTATAGAACAGGATAAGAAAATTTAGAAACTTCCTCATTTCTGTGCACCGTGTGACCAAAATGATAAAAAATGTAAATGATTCCCAGCGATTTGCTAACCAGGATTTAAATTTTTTTTGAATTGGTGGTGAAAAGGCATAATATTTGCAATTATTGACTGGTGTGTACAATAATGAATGACTGTGTTCAGAAAATACTTTCTCTATCGAACAGATTTTTTTGAAAAAAAAAACGTTTGCCGTCACTATGTGTTGTTTTCTTGCTTTGATTGTGAAACAATATGTTTTTCTTTCATGGATGTTCTGGAACACTGAAATGGAAAAACACATGGTTTTCTTGTTTTGTTCGTTTTTTTGGTCAATGCTTGAATTCGTCCCGATTGTACACTGATTGATTGAAATGATTTTGTTTTGCTCTTTATCAGCGTGTTGGAGAAAATAACCAGCCAGAAGAAATTGAATATAAATAGAATAATTTAAAAAAACCAAAGAGGCAAAATGACGCGAGATCACAGAGGCAGGGTGCAGGGATAGTGGTTCACAAAACCAAGCACATAACACAGTGTGTTTTTTTTGGGTGACACAGTCGGTCGCCAGACAGATGCTAACTCTGCTTTGTGGCATATTATTATTGTTTTGCATGTGTCTGCTCACCGACCTTGGAGGCTGTTTTTCGAAGTCTCTCGTTTTCGGCGTTTGTACGACTGAGTTGCTGCAATGAAAGAAAATTTTGAAAAACATCAACTTTCAAAAAAGTTCGGCGACTTTGTTTTGAAGCGTCTGATTAGATTTGCGTTTCAGCAACAGCTGATCCTTGTTAATTTGAGTTTGGTTTGAATCACTCACGTTGAACCTGTCAGACTTTAAAAGCCTAAAGTGGCATTCATGAAACATGATTTAGTGACGCGTAGCTGTGTCATAACTTTAAAACGCGGTCACTAAATACTGCTTTATGAATGCACCTTAAGCCGTTTTGCTGCTGCCCGAAAAGCAGCAATCGTAATGGCCAGAGTGCAGCCAATTTCATGTAGTTGTGCACTGCAGCGGTTTCACCCGTGCCAACGGCCCGAGATAAAAAAAAAATGCTGACTTTGCGAGCGAACCTCGCTCAATTGGCGGACAGTTTGCTCGAGTTGTGCGATGCGTGCGTTCTGCGCAGTGATTTGCTCCATGAAAACTGCCGGGTTCTGATAGTCATCGACGGACGTCACGGCTAATGGCGGCGACTGAAAAATGGCAAAAAAACCTCTTTAGATCGAATCTGTTGGTTGGTGCGGTTGCGGTTATTGAGTTTGGGGCCGCTGACTCGCAGCACTCTTCTTAGTCTTCTTTGTTTTCTTTCACGCTTGCGCGCCTGCCAACATCTCAACTTGAACCAGATTTGTTTTTGTTTTTTTAAGTGAACATCAATGACGTCACATCTAGTTACGACACTTTCGAAAAATCATCCCATGTGCACCGACCGCAAAAATTTGCCCAACGGAAGGCCGGTTCTGGCGGTCACCACTGCTGGACGAATCGCTGTCGGCGTAGCACGGCTGTTGCTGCTGCTGTGGTTGGCTGCCACTGAACAAAGCGCCCAAACGAGACTTCTCCGGCGAATGGCTGCTCAGCTGCTGCATGCCAGCCACCCTGATCTCTTGCACGTGTGCCTGTGTCATTGATGAAAAAATCACCGAGAAATTTACTGCGATGTGGTGAATTCTTTGCCATTGAATTCAGGAAAAATTCATTGCCTGATCTTGATGTGCTTCTCAACCAAACACTGCAAAAAAAACTTCAATTGCGGCCCAGCTACAATTTTGCTACAAGCAAGCCCTGGCCTCAAAATACAGCTGTGATAAAAAAAAGCAGTGGAGCGGAGCGCGGTGTGTACCACAGTCATTAATGATTTTTTGTCACAATTACCCTGCAATTACCCTATTGTTGGAGATCTGTCGGCAGTCTTCAGGCGCATTCATGTTGCAGTATTTAGTGCCCCCGCGCAGCAATGTTTTAAACACAGCTGCGGTCACTAAATACTGCAACATGAATGCGCTCTTATGGACTCTTGGAGCACCAGCTGGAACTTCTACTGGGACGCGAATCTCCGCTGGCAAAAAGTTAACGCGTGCCCAAAAATATGAAATTTCACCCGGACAAACTCGCCTCCACTCTCTCATCATACCTGAAACTCGGCGTCATCGGCCGGCGGCGCGGCGACAAAGAAGCGTCCGTGCATGGCGTCGTGGTGGCGTTGCTTGGCGGCGCCCGGCGCACCGTCCATCGGACACAGGTCGCAGGCGGAGATCATGCTGGCCGAATCGTAGTCGGCCGTGTTGTCCTCGCAGTCGGCGTCCAGATCAGAGTGCGATTTGCTGCCGCGCACTGCGAACGCCGGCACGCCGTTCGTGCCGACTGCAGTTGGGTAGGCGGGGCTTGATTGAGTGGCTATTGGTAGGGTTTTGTGAACGAAAAGGCGGGCGGACACGCCTGTTTTGGTTGGGCTTGGTCGAACTGGTTTTTAGTCTGAGAAAGACAACAACAACGGGTCGCAATGACAGTTCAGTCGAACCGTCTGCGCGTTGTTAATCACACAACATTGATTCGTTTTCGCAAAAACATCTTTTGGTCAGCAATTTGTTGACTCTTTGTTAAAGTTTGGCTTGAAGTATGCCCACCAACACCGGTGTATCCTCTTTATCGCGCGCCAACTTGAATCAATAAAAATCTCCAGACACATTTTAATGTCGCCGTTGTTCTCATCGGTTGTAACAACTGAGAACGGACACAACAAAGCCATCATTCACCAAGTTTCGTGGTCGTTGCGATGCTGTTGCGTTGTCGTGCGCTGACGCTCGTGTCCGTGCTGCAGACGGTCGATTGAGAACGCAGCTGAAAAAAAGATAATCGGATCAGTCAGATTCGAAAATATATCTGACACTGGTTGTTTAGAAAAATACAGGACTCTGGAAAAGAAGCGCTATCCAACATTTTTTTTTGTTTTTACCTGTAGACGTTCATCGTCGTCGCTAGCCTGAAAAAAAAGCAAAAAATCACCGCTATCTTTGTTCTTGAAGTCACGAAATTACCGAAAAGTCTCAAAAAAACTTTTAAAATTTCCACACCAGCTGCACCGCACAGCCCTCACGATGAACGGAACGGCACGATCATCGAATAAATGGGGCTACTGAATTGGCTACTAAATCTACTACTAAAATCGTGATGCTACTACTAAAAGCCGTACCAATAGCCCCCCGTTTTCTCAGTGACGCACCAAAATACGAAAATCGGACAATCTTCCAAAACTTCATTGCTCAAAAAACTAACCGATTCGGCGCGCGCACACGGCGCCTGCGGCTCGACGGGCGGCGCCGCTGGCGACTGTCGCTGCTTGTGACTGGCGCGGTTGCTGCTGCGACGCTGTTGACTGTGCAGCTTCTGACGGCATCGCTGCTGGTGTTGGTCGAGACTGCTCGTCGCTTCGTCGTCGTCGTCGTCACGCGGCCACGGTGCCACCTGCATGCAGCAGTTCGTTTGCAGTCTATCTCGCTAATATACGCGACTAGCTGATTGGTTGGTCATAGCAATTCTCAGCGCTGATTAATTGGTCATATGAGCAATTCTCAGCACTGCTTGGTTGGTCATGAGCAATTCTCAACGCTGTTTGGTTGGTCATGAGCAATTCTCAACGCTGATCGGTTGGTCATCACGTCATGTTGCATATATTTTCCAGATGGACTGTAAATTGATGTTCGCCGCAGGAATCACGGAGCGCCACCACGAACTCGGCCATACTAATGGGCGAGCGCATAACATGCACAAATAAACGCGTTTTAGTATTACCCATCAACCAAAGTTCATCTTCCTAGCGCTGTGATGACCACCGCGACCGCAGTAAAGAAACACTTCAAGAACTTGATTGCGGCGTGCTATAGCGAGCAACCAATCAGCGGCCTGTATTGAGATGTTTCCAGGGTAAAAGTGTAGTCTTTGAGAAATTCTGGAAAAATAATCGAGACCATTTGCTTCAAAGACAAACAGTTTTGCGTGGAAATTAGAAATATCAATCCAATCAATGGGAAACTTCGGTCAAAGATGAACTTGTGGTTCAAGTATTCAACCGGAATTTGTCAAGGTCTAAATTTTGGGACACCCTGGAGTAGAACTATTCACTTTTCAAGCACTATTCACTTTTTATAGAACTGACCACAGGCCACGAGGGTGACAAATAAACGCGTTTTAGTATGCCTAGCGCTGTGATGACCATCGCAGTGAAGAAACACTTCAAGAGCTTGATTGCGGCGTGCTATAGCGAGCAACCAATCAGCGGCCTGTATCGAGATGTTTCCAGGAAGGTGTGCTAGTACCTCCATTGTACGCTGCTGCTGTTGTCGGTGTCTGTGATGTCGACGCCACGAGTTCGGTGAATCCAGTGCTGCAATCAATTGTTTTTCAGTTTCACTGGCCTGCAAGTTTTCTCTGTCGTGCAACTGATTGATTGGAAAGAACTCGTGTCGGTTGTTCAGCAGCCAATCAGCGGAGTACAACTGAAAAGCGACAGCCGAAATCGGCTTGCTCCGTTGAAACATGTAAACCAAAAACGGGCACAACAAACCGCACACCATTATCGTTCGGCAGACTTCGACAGAGCTCCGACTCGACCCGTTGCAGGTTCGCAGCCCGCGTTGGACCCGCGCGCGGTGCGCCGCCCGCCGCGTGACGAAACCGCGGCAGCCGCAGGGCGCTGTTGAAGCTTTCCGTCGGTCTCAGGTTGGTCTTGTGGCCGGTCGGGTGTGCGGCTTTTTGAGTGACTGCGGCGGCGTCATCAGAACGATCACAGACACTCTTTTCAGTTGGCTCAATTTTGCCGGTTGACTTTGTGGCGGCCATCGTTCGGCTTTTTATATTTTACCTGAAGAATCATTCCTCTGATGTGGCGTTTTGAAGTGTTTCTGTTCACGCTAACGGTGCGGTGCGTTCATGTTGCAGTATTTAGTGACCGCACAGCTATGTTGTTAAAACATTGCTGCGCGAGCACTAAATACTGCAACATGAATGCGCCTTAAAAGGACGTCCGAATAATAGGTGTTCAGTTTCTTGTCCGCCCGGACGTCCAGCGTGTTCCCCTGTAAATCAAAGTGGCAACACCTCACTCGGCATTTTGGCCACACGGGACACCTGTTCGGATATCTTTTTGGCGTGTTGTTTTTTAATGGCAAAAACTTGACACGCGCCGGTATTTCTCAATGGATTTTGTTATAATCTGTCACACTGCTTGGTATGCTGGTATGGCGAGTCAGCCAGTGCTGCACTCAAAAGCGGTGGAATTACAAAAAAAAACGTGGTATTGTATGCAGGCAAGATCAAGACGAAAACAAAGGCAGGACAAAACACAATAAATGTAATCGCACATCTACCAACATCGCAATTTTGGGAGTTACATTTTGCAGCAACAGAACAGTGCGCGCGGGTTGGTGCATTCGAAAATGGAATGAAAAAAAACGCGAATGCATTATTTTTCAATCAGTATGCGACTCCGACTACAGTGGCTTACTCGTTTGTTTTTCGTTTTCCACAAAAACGCAAAAGCTGAAATGTTGTTCTTTGTGTGGCAGTTTTGCAATAATAACATAATGGAAAACCCACTGAAACAGCTTTCAAGCAGCAACAAGAAAAAAACAAACCGATCCAAGGAAAAATTCTCCGGGCAGCTGAAAAACGGAAAAAAAAATAAATGACATATCAAACGAAAGCGCACTCACATGTGGGCCGAGCAACCAGCAACCGGGCAAAATGACAGAAACATATACAACATCGAATGAAAATAATGTTGAAGCAAAAGCAAAACTGGTTACAGAAAAACCGAAAACCGAGAGAGAACACGAGAGAACATAGATTTATGGTTCCGGTACGCCCCTTCTCTTTTTTCTTTTCCTCCTTTACTTTTTCATTCGCTTTTACTATAAAACTCGAAAGTGGGAGGTCGTAACCAAAAAAAAACGCAGTTTCAAGTTTCCTGAACCGCACTTAAAAAGTGGACGTTTTTCTCAGAAGTGGTAGGCGTTTATTTTGAACGTCTCAAAGAAGGATTTTTTCAGCCAGAGTGATGTGGTTTCGTTTTGCGAAATTTTGCGAAAATAAACTGTTGACAGCTGCAAATGTGCTGAGCAGCAAAGCTAGTAAGCTGCACATAAAGCTGTTAGCGGGAATGAAAATTACGCACATGAAGAAAACGTATATAGCACACGCACCAGCGAAACCTCAGAGGAGCAAAAGGGGCGTATGCAAGTGAAAAACAACAGTGCAACGGCGCTTTTGTGCACAGCACATGAGAATGAGATGAAGCTGAATGCAAATGACAGCTCCCTTTAAGCTGAAGGCAACGGCTAAAACAGTGAACTTGCTGTATTATGCTAGTATAGAAGACCTTGGCTAATTCTAGAGTCCTGGTCAGTTCTATAAAAGTGAATAGTGTTTGAAAAGTGAACATTTTTACTCCAGGGTGTTCCAAAAGTTAGTCTTTGAGAAATTCTGGAAAAATAATCGAGACAAGAGCTTCAAAGACAAACAGTTTTCTGTGGAAATTAGAAATATCAATCCAATCAATGGGAAACTTTGGTCAAAGATGAACTTGTGGTTCAAGTATTCAACCGGAATTTGTCAAGGTCTAAATTTTGAAACACCCTGGAGTAGAACTACCGTATTACCCCCAATAAACCCCCATGGGGGATTAATACGTCAGCGACTTTTAGGGGTGGGGGTTTATTGGTGGGGGGGGGTTTATTTACAAAAAAATTCTAGGGGTGGGGGTTTGTTGAAAAATGGCAAAAATACCTTGCATGGCAGGCAAGAAAGTCGCAGAAACTTCTACTTTTCACAGAGATTTCCTTTTGTAACAGCCTTTTGTAACGAAATTACCATTAACTCATCCATTTGGGGCCTTTGGTAGCACAATTTCATCATTTTCACTGCAACCAGCCACTGAATTCGCTGGGCATGTGTTTCAAACAGGTTTCCAATTAACCCCCATGGGGGATTATTTGTGGGGGGGGGGATTATTCGGAAACTGGTCGGGGGGTGGGGGTTTATTGGTGGGGGGGGGGATTAATGGTGGGGGGGTTTAATGGGGGTAATACGGTATTCACTTTTCAAGCACTAATCACTTTTTATAGAACTGACCACTGGGTCGCAAAAACTGTCTGGATCAAACGCGGTCTTTTTCAATTTCAGCATCATAATTGTAAAGCCATCAATGGACAAGTGATATTGAGACATTGAGTGTGATTATAGCAAAATACAGCCAATCAGCAGTCAGCACAACTAATCTCAAATGTTGACATTTCAAATGCGTTGAATCATCGAAAAACTGATATTATTGCGTTAAAGCTTTCCAACGTATATTTTTTGAACTGAAATGCGCGGTGCCCATGCCATATGACTTCGTTTTGCAATCATCTGAGGCCTTTTTCGATGTAAACTTTTTTATGCAACTGTGGGCGTTTAATGGCAGTGCCGCAGTGGCAATGCGTGACTGTGAATTATTTATAAGTCCTCGGGAATATGAAATGAAACGAAATGACATGATATTTTCGTTCTGATACACATAGACGCGTTGTTACAAGAGACCTCTTACAAAACTGTACAACAAGATCACAAAAAATCGAAATCGGAAACACAATATTGAACAATGAATGCGTCTTGCTGATTGGCTTGATCGAACCAATTTCCATGTCTTGTGGTCACCACCACATCCAATCAACGTTTTCGAATTTGTCTTGCCTTGCCTGCCAACCACCACAACAACCTTGCTTCCCTCTGTTTTGCTGAATGATGTGCATCGTGTTTCTCGTTCGTTACAAATTTTTAAAGCGAGTGTTTGTTGTGTGTCTGCGTGTTTTGGGCGCGCACACGCGGGACTTTTGAAATATGGGAATGAATGTGCGTGAATGGGAGAATGAGAATGGAGATCAGATCGAGCGTTCGCTTGTCTTGCGCGCGTGCTTTTCCCGCCTTTTGCTTTGTTTTTGTTTTGTGTTCCCCATCGCCAGCAGATTTTTTTACGATTACTCAATTTCTGTGAAGTCTTCATTTCAGTGTTCCTCACCTCGCCTCGCTCGGTTCGATTTTCTTCCATCCATCGAACATCGATTATCGGTTCCACTTCCATCCAGAACGACGACGACGCAAAAAGACGAAACGCACTTGGTTTTGGTTTTTGATTTCAAAGATTTTACGGTTCTTGTTCATTTTACTCACACGATCTGATCGGCCCCGGCACGTTTTTGAGTGCCACCACAACGAAGGGGAACTGTGGTTTTTGGTTTTTCGATTTTGACTTCCTCAACCCAAATCGGTGTTCAGTATCAGGACTTTGACTTTTGGTCTGCTGGTCAGAAGATTTGCAGTGAAGAGACGAAAAATATTCAATGGAACGAAAAAAGAGTGACAACGGCAACCCAAACAGTGCCGCCGCTGCTGCTGGCTGTTCCGGAACGGCACAGTTTCATCATCAAATGCCGTCGACCGGCGGTGGCGGAGCACGTTTGTTTTTTTTCATGCAAATGAGATTTTCGTTTTGTGAAAGTTTTTCGAGTGCAAGAAATCCAGACAAAGCAACCATACCGAGACAGAGATGTCGTGCTGCAAACCCAAATGAGATTTTTACCGTAAATAAACGGCACCGCAAGGAAAGGAAGTCTGGAGATGCTGTCATTGGCTGTTTCTATTGTTGGTTCGCTTTGAATTTTCATTAACGTTGTCCGCACTTCAAAGTCGAGCGAGGAGAACATGCACTTCTCAAACAGCAAGAGATCTGTCACCAAAAGAAATTCAAGGAGTTTGCAAAGACAAACATCTCAAAATTGCTTTCTTTTGATTTGCTTCCAAAGAAAATTGTGGAGCGTAATAAAAAAAGGAAACGAAACGAAATGTGGCCAAGAACGATGAGTTTCGCAGAGTTTGAGTGCACTTTGTTTTCATTTCCAGCGGTTCGTTCTCTCCGTTGCAGCATCGTCCTCGTTCGCCGCACTGAACGCAATGCAACAACAACCGCAGCAACGGACAGAGCAGCCGCTGCTGGTGCACCCACAACGCCACCACCACAGCTGCGAGAATGCCGCCGGTTTTCGTTCGTTGCCCGTCGGTCACGTGGCGCAACTCGCGAACGGGCAATTCGTCGACGCCGCCGCCGTCATGAGGGACGTGTCGAATCTGCCGGCGGCGGTCGGCGCCAAAGTCGGTTGGCTGCATGGGGCTGTTTCAGTTTCACTTGGGGCGATGCGATCTGTTTTGAGGCGATGAACGTTGGTCGGTGGCGTGTGGTGAGGCTGAGCAGAGGCCACGAGAGTAGCAGAAAACAGCGAATGGTTTGTGTTCGGTGGTTGCAGTGCAAGTACAAAGGATGCATTTTCAAACGCATTGCTTTTGGTTATCCACGTTTGTTACACGAGCTGACGACATTTGGCAAGAGCAGCGAACAGTTGCTTCGGTTGGTGCGCCAAAAGTCCTCCGCAATGTTGCGCGTAATGGTCAAGTCCACAAGTGCCCTCATTCGTGTTCCAGTCCACGGGCAACGTGCAACGGCTGTCCACAGCGTCGCTGTCATGGACGTCGCCGATGGAGACGGACGGCCGAAAGTGCGCCGGACAACAGCGGCGCGCCGCCGCACTGCCGCATCCGAGCAGCGATTCGTCGTTGCTGCGTCCGCACGCGCCGACGGCCATGTCGATGACGCCGCAGTCGTTCCGGTCGCCCGGAGGCGGACTGCTCATTCCGCGGCGCAAGTCGCAAGTGGCCGTCTTCTGTGGTCGGTTTTTTTGGAAAATATATATTGAATATAGATTGGTGGTTTTTTTTGGAACTTCTGCCGTGCGTTGTGTTTTCAAACCGCACCAGAGACCAGCTAGCATGATTGATCAACCTCTTCAGCTTCGGGGTGATGGTATCAGGGAATAATAAAAAATCGTTTTTTGAACGTCAGTGTCCGGTTGTGTCCACGTTTTTCACCTTCATTCGTTTATTGTTCATCAGACTATTTCGGCATGCTGCCGGATGAAGTGCTGCTGGCCATCGTGGAGTATCTGCCAAAAGTCTGCCTTGCAAAGGCGTCCACCGTGTCTAGACGCTTTCATCGGATTTGGTTAGTCAGGTTATTTCTTCAATTTTCCAATGGACACACAGGTGAGGCTTGTTCAAACAAAACCGATTTCGTTTCTTGTTCTAAACAATTTGCTGTGTTGTTTTGTTCGTGCTGCTCATGACCGAGTGAAAAGTTTGACGATTACGACTGATTCAGCAAGTAATGCAGCTTGGGCTTCAGCCCTAGTTTATAAATGTTCCATCTAGCACACACGCGAAACTGTGGCGTCGACTCGACCTGGGACGCAAAACGTTGACCGAAAGCAACCTGCACGTGTTGATCAGTCGTGGACTGCAGGTGTTGCGGCTCGCGAAAACGTTGGTCGGTTGTTGTGCGGTTTCATTTTGCGTTCGGTGTTGCATTCAACGTCACACTGTCACCCACACGTTGCCCGATGATTTGAAATCGCCTGAGCAATGCTGGAATACAAGTAGTCCGTGCGTGTTTTTTGGCTGTTGTATTGCGGCTGGCGACTGTTGTCACTGATCGCCAGCTCGACGTTGCATGGTATGGTTGCGTCGTATGGCTGCTTTTCCCGTGAGCTCCGCCACAAAGGGCACGCGATTAGCGCCAGTTGTGAGAGGCGGGTGCCAGGGACGCGCCTGGCGGGCTACCAAGGCGCTCAAGTTGCGACCGAAGCTTCCATCGATTTCCATCGCTCCCCCCTTTTTTGACGTTTTTGTGACATCGCTCACATCGCAGCACACCATCAACCAGCACAATGCATCCAGAATGCTGATTGGCTGCGTACTGCTGGTTCGCGCGTACACGGTCGGGTCTTTTGAGCTAACTGTGCCGCAAAAATGTGCTAAACCGTTCAGGTGATCCCTGATCTCGATGCGCATTGCCAGTTCGGCGAGCCAATGAACACAACGGTGAACGGGCCAGCCGCACTGACGCACTTGGACATGTCGAGCTTGGGTGAGCTGACGCTAATCGGAGCGTTGAGAGTCGGCCAATCAACGGCGGTTTTGCTTGGTCCACAAAGAACAAAAGTGAAATGAAATGTGAAAGTCTGCGAGCTCGCATTGGTATCAGACTCGTATTCTGTGGACTAGGTTATCCGTAGAACTCTGCTTTGTGGTCAATGTTCACTGATTTCATACGTCCACACTCACCGGGGCACAACATTTAATCAATCAGATTTTTTTCCTCAGTAAGAAAACTGTGCAGAGATGAATTCTGTTCTGACTTTTGTTGCTCAAGGAATGTCGGAAAGCGGTTGCACGGAGCAGACGACGAATCTGACGACGACGTCATCGAACGAATCAACCGAACTGAAGCCGCTCGATTTCGACGAGCGCAAGAACACAAGCACAGCAGCAACAGCTGCTGCTACTGATGGAGCTGCTCCAGCATCAGATGATCAACCGTCCGCCACGCGCACACGTCTGCTGTTGATCAATGCTGGTTCGGATGGGAGGGTCGATTGAGTTTCGGGTGCAACTAGCTGATTGGCTGTGGTACGTTAGAACGTGATTCGCCAATCACCGTGCTGCATGTGTTCTTGTTGGTCTATCAATCGCACAAAACTAAATGTACGTATGAGCGAGTGGGTGAAACATGAAAATGTCTAGCATGTTGGCTGCCTTAATCACCGCCGTAGCATCAAATCATCCAAAACTGATACTCGAGGGTACTTATACACCAAGCCAAAACTGAAGACTAGTTCGAAATTCCAACCTGTGTGTGACCCACCAGTACCTTCAAAGCACATCAGTAAGAAACACAGCGTGCCTGTCGCAACACCCTGTATCGTGTGTAGAACTGACCGGGGGGTGTGCAGGGAAGACGCGACTGTGTCGATGTGTCCGCACACCAGTGGACAGCCTGTTTGCCATACCCCGTCTTGTGACAAACAACCAGCGCCGTGCCATTCAATGTTGTTGTATTTTGCCATAGCGTTGCGGGTCAGTGCGCGAGCGGCAGATGCAAAGCCTCCCTGGCGCTGTCATTCAATCCAAGCAATCTGCCGACTCACTTCACCTCGCCCAATTGCTGCTCGCAGGCGTCCTGACGCGTTGCCACAGTCTGGTCGCGCTGTCACTCGAGTTCAACAGCCTGAACGACCGCTGCTGCACGGCGATCGCGCAGAATCGTCAGCTGCAGTTTCTGAATCTGGCCATGTGCTCCGGCGTCACCGTCGACGGAATGCGCGCCATCGTCGACAGTTGTAATCGGTGGGTCGACAGTTGTAATCGGTGGGTCATACTCGTGCGTGACCCTGTAGATGGCTGGATTCGAGTATATTCTGGAGGTTTTTTGTGAGTATCTTCAACCGCCAAATGGTTCGTTCTCTGTCAACATGCCGGACAAGTTCAGTCAACCGATCTCTACAGTAAGAAGGAAGACCAAAAAACAAAAGCATCCAGCTACCATCCCAAGTCCCAACTAAACTGAAACTTACCTACCTAATCCACTAGAAGGGAAGCGGACATCGACGCAGCTCCTACACAGCGTCCGTACCCAACCCAGCCCGCTCGATCGGCCAAATTGCGTCCCTACCCTTTCTTTATGGGCGATGAACAACAACTAAAACGGAACATTTGCAGAATATCGTAAAAACCATTTTTCGCACAGTCTACTCGAAGTGAACCTGTCCTGGGTGGTGAACATGCCCGCGGCCGCAATGAGCGTCTTTTGCGCTCGTGCACCGAGCAGCCTGATCAAGGTGAACCTGTCTGGAGGACGTAAAACACCGCCCGATGGGGACGCAAGTGTCCGGGACACCGAGGACGGTCGAAAGTCGATCAACGATGATGGTTCGTAGATTGGTGTCGGGGCCGTGAGCAAACTGTTCATTGGACAGACCATGATGGATTTTTCGTGGCATCAGCCGCTCGGCAGTGTTAGTTGCAGCATTAAGTTGCATTCATGAAGCAGCATTTAGTGACCGCGTTGCCATATTTTAACGCAGCTACGCGTCACTAAACACTGCTTCATGAATGCCGCTTTAGTTGATTGGCCCACCCGCCCACGGTAATGTTGCACAGCAAACACACGATCGCACAAGCAGAGATGGACAATCGTGTGCGCTTCTGTGTTTGTACTCTGTTCATGGCCGATAGTAATGTATTCAAGCCAGTCAACCAATAGACAAACTGATGCAGAGCATCAGTCTGATCCACGATCCACAACCAAACCGCTCCATCGTTTCCAAGGTGAGACGTCGTTTTCTCTGAAAATTGAGAAAAAAGCACCGCTTGTTTTTTCCCCCCCGCCCCCTTTTCTCCCCCCCCCGGCCCCCCCACTTCACGCACTACCACCAGGCCACGAGCGGTGACTAACTTAACTAACGAAACTAACCGCTTTTCTGCCAACCCTAACCGGCTGCACTGCATTTCACTGTGTTCCATTTCTTGCGCGCAGACGTGCTGCGTCTGTGCGAACGCGGCCGCCGACTGGTGGAGGTGGACGTGTCCGACTGCTCCGAGGTCACCAGCGTCAGTCTGGACGCGCTGATGAGTCTGCCGCAGTTGCAGATACTGCACTGCAATCGGTGCTACTCGATCGAGCCGATCAATTTCACGTTGGTTTCTGCTTGATTGATGGGCGCTGCGCGGATTCGCTGCACTCCGAATAGACACATTCTATAAACTGTATATGATCTATATTGGTGAAGGTGTTGTGCATTTGACTGACCGACACATCGGATGCAGAAGCAGACTGCATACTTGAGTGATCAGTACTGTGGTGATGCTGTCAATCAGAATCGAATGTCACCATTATTCGTGTTGTGTGCAGCCAATGCAAGCAGTGTTTCCTCGAGTTGACCGTGACTTGCGTTGCGACGCCCCCTTACCGGAAATGTTTCTCATCGTCGGCAAATTCACTGATCCTAATCCGAAATCTTTGCCACAAGCCGAAGGTCTCCGTTTGATACGCTGTTCTTGCAGTTTTATCGGAGTTCCTTCCTGTGGTTCGCGAATTAAAAATGAAATGAAATGAAATCGTCCGCAAAATCTCGCGCATTATTCGATG
>JASANC010001830.1:0-43053 GCA_030248135.1 Theristus sp. LFF4_11 | reverse complement strand
GAACGCAAAAACAACCTTGAAAATTGAATAACAAACTTGTTTTCCACTGCAAATGTGCAACATGCTGTATTATGCATTACAAAAACGAACATCATTTTTGAGCTTAGCGTAATTTTTGACCAGTTATTCCAGTTTTGTGAAGTTGGTTTTGGTACAGTTTTCGGAAAAAAGTTCATTTGAAAAGGTGCAACACATTTTTTACAAGTTTCGCTGTTGCACTCTCTTTTTTCTTCTTTCTATAGATTTTCTCTGCAAAATTAAAAAAATGTAACCTGCCACGTTCTGCTATAAAAACAAAGTGGAAGCACACAACTTTTTGTATTCGTCGTAGCCTCTTCAAGAATACAACCAAACTTTATTTCATTACTTTTGATAACACACAGTTTTTATGTCCGCTGGTTGGTTTGCTGTTTCTTAAGTGAGCTCGCTCATCACTAATTGGTCGAATCCGCTTGGTAGAGTTTCAATTGTCAAAAAGTGCGAACTTTTTGAACATAAAATTTTCACAAACTGTGGTCGGTCAGTCTGCTTTCATGCAACTTTCCACACAGCTTTCCAATTGGGTTTCAACTTATAAATCGTGCCAGCTGTTCGCTGTAGTTGAGTTGTGCTGTCAACGACGTCATGTTGAGATTGATCATTTTTAGCTGTGTTTTGTTGACCACGTCAGATAAAGAAAAAAACGTTTGTATTGCACTGAACGTTTCGGCATGTTGCACATGCGCATCACCATTAGCGAAGGTAAATTAAACCCAACGCACTTCGCACAGTAATGTGGGTTGTTGTGTTGTTTTTTTTTTTTGAAAAATGCCGAAACTTTCAGTGTAATCCGCACCGAAGAAGACAACGATCTTTTGTGGGTTGTGTCTGGCTGGCGTGTGTTCAATAATAGTCAGTCTTAATGTAAACAATTGAATTATTATAGCTCCAAGGGTTGAAAACCTGAAAATGCTACTAAACAACCAAAAAGCGTTGTTTGTTTTTTGTTTCTATTTGGCCGCAGTTCAAACGACGGGTAGAGCCGACCCGCTGAATGAATTGATTACGGTAAATCGCAAATTTTAAAAACGTTTAGAAGTCTTTTAAAGACGTTTTAAAAAATATTGAAAAAACTACTTGAAATTTCTCAATTGACAACAAACTTTTAGGCGTTGAAAACGCTGCGCACAACGTTGATTCCGCATCCGGTAAGCCATTTTCGGATATACCCGATTTTTTCAAAAATACAGTTACCTGGCATCCTGTTCAGCAGCAAACCGTTCTCGTTATAGAACACTCCTTTTTGCATGTTTGTAAATTTTTGTGTTCCGCCATGCTTTGTTTCACTTTATGATGAAATTTACGATGCAATCAAAGCCACCAAAAAGTGTAGTGGGTGGACCACTCAAAACACAACGTACAAAACCGAATTATTGCTTTTTCTGATGCACCTGCAATTATGTTCCGACACAGGGCTGGGGACCGATCCAGCAGGCGTGCATCGTCGACCACAACATCGGCTGGCATGTGGTGACGTCAATTGACGAGTGCATGCGCCACTGCGAGGCGAAGGCGCCATTTTGTCGATCGATCGACTGGGACAGTCGAAGTGGCGGCGAGTTGAACTGCTTTCTGAACGACGAAAACGAGCAATCGGCTGGCGCCGCGTTCACACGGCCGTGCTACCAGATGGCCGACATTGCGTTCTACCGAGAGCGATTGAATGTCAGTGTGCTGCGTTTCCGCAGCTGTGTTCCACCCGGAAACCGGAGCGTGCATTACAAACTCGCATAATGGATAATGCCTGTTTGTAATGTACGCTCCGGTTTCGCCTGAACGCAGGTGGAGGAAAACGCAGTTTTACCTACGGTGTGGTCTTTTTGAAGTTCGGAAAGTTGAGTGTTTGCATGCAGAGACATGTAAAGGCAATGCAGCTTCACGTGTGACGTGACATTTCTGAAACTTAGTCAAACACTCACAAGTAAGTTCGGCGGCTAATGCGCATCAAAAGGTTTTGCAAAAAATCTAATTCATAATGCTTTGACAATTGTTGTGACTAAACATTTGGTGAGGCCAAGTACAATAAACATAATGGTGCGTGGAAATTCAGCTTTGCACTTTCGGAGAAAAGTTTCATTTTTTCTGTCCCAAAGGTATCCGAAACTTCGACGATCGGTCGATTTCCGCCCGGTCAATCGAACAGTCGAACAAACTTCTTGAACGAGGCGAATCGGTTCGTTGAAACGGCGAAGAAATTCGTTCGTCAACAAGCCGTAACGGAACCGCAAAGACTGAGCGAGGAGGGCGAGGTGACGATTCAGTGGCCGAAACCGTCGCTGAACCCGATGGGCAAATATTGGCGGGCGGCAGTGGCGGCCGATCATGAGCTGTGCTCGGAACTGGGCAGGTGACATGGAAAACCGAACAAAAATTGCAAACAAAGAGTTTACAACAACATTTCGTCGAGTAACGAGCACTGTTGGCATATGTCGCAAAACATGTTTTCTCGATATATATACCACAACCACTGGCTATACTCAAAAACGCTTGTTTGTTGGGTGGTCGTAATGTTTTCATTCTCACTTCAGGGACATTATGATCCAGGGCGGCAATGCCGTGGACGCATCCATCCCGGCCGCATTGTGCATCAATGTCATGAATCCGCACAGTGCTGGATTGGGTGGCGGACACTTCATGACCATTTATAACAGGTGCGGTAAAGTTGAAACGCTTAAATGAATTTTGTTTTCTTAAAAGGAGCGTCATTGTTGAAATTGTCATGTACCAACAGTTGAACAGCAAATTATAAGCAAGCAGCTGATTGGTTGGTTATCACGTGAAGTATGCTTTCTGTGCAGGCATTGCGGTGGGGGCGGAGTTCGCTCTGCACAAAAAGCATGCATCACGTGATCACCAACCTGCTAATCAGCTGACTGACTACTATAATTTCCAAACGAATCACCATTCATTCAGCTCAACAAAATCATGCACCGTGGTTGACGCCCGTGAGACGGCGCCTCTGATGGCCAACAAGACAATGTTCATAAACGCACCGGGCGACCAATCGCTAACGGGTAAAGTCCGTGTCTGAGGACCGTGCACTTCGGTGTTTTTTTTCGTCCAATTGACGCACGATCACAATAAAACGAGCACACCCAGTAAACCTTCGCGCTCTCCCTGTATGATTCACGGGACATTCTAAAACGTGAAACCACAGTTCTAAATTGGAGTTTACTCGCAACATACGCTGGATGATCAGCACCGTGTATACCGCCGGTATTTTTAAAAGCCAAAAATATGGCACCAGAGTTCAATTATGCTGGTCGGTCAATCTGTTTGCACAAATGTAACCAATTAGCTATTGCCACTGTTCAGGCTGGCTAGCGATCGCTGTACCGGGCAACCTGCACGGCCTGTACACGGCGTTCAAGCGCTACGGAAGCGGCAAGGTCACGTGGAAACAGCTGGTCGACCCGGTGGTTCGACTGTGCGAACGCGGCATACCGGTGTCGGTGTTACTGGCAAAGCACATCAACGCTGAGGAGAACGCGAAGCACATACTGAAGCACGGATCGACGTTGAAGTCTGTGCGGAGACATGTATAGCCTATTTTGTCAACCGTGTCAGACTGAAATGACGTCATGTGCTTTCAACATGCACAACAACATATCCAAACTATCAGTTCTGGGGATTCCTTGCTGTGAAAAAATATATACATGAACGGCTAAACCAAACTGATAGTTTAGTTTGACGTTTCTTCATAAAATAGATAGCGTCATTTCGGTGGGTTCGGTGCGCCACGGTCGAATATTTCGAACATTTTAATGTTTAGTTTTAATTTTAACAATTAAACTTGTATTGGACACCTTGAAAATGCATCATGGAAAGTTGTACACTGCAAAACAGTCGACACTTCAGATTCAGAACAGTCGACAGACACTTCAGATTTTGAACTTGTGAAAGTGAACATTTGAGTTTTTACACTTTTTATCCGACACGCCGAGAATTTACGTTTTCATTGCAAAAAAACAACTTTCAGCATTTTCATCAACCCGCAAACCGGCCGACTGTACCAGGCAGGCGAGGTGATGCACCGACCCGCGTTCACTCGAACGCTGCGGCGATTGGCGGACGCTCATGATCCGATTCAATTGTTCTACAACAGTCACGAGATGACCGAAGAGATCGTGCACGAGATACAGCACGGCGGTTCGTGGAGGACGTTTTCGTTTTTTGCGTTTTTTTGCTTGCTTATCGGCTATAATGAAAGAGAATATTGAAAAAATTTGAGCAAGTCTGTTGTAGTTGTTTAACGATTCGCAAAGTATTTTTTTGAAAATGCGGGACGCTGATGAAAACACCAACATATGAGCGGAGTTCTGCGGACATCCAGTAGGATCAGGATCTGCGTGCGATAAACGAAATGGATGGATCTGATCACTGATTCATTTGATCCATTGTTTGTGTTCGGCAAATTTGATCGTGTGTGTGTCGAGTCACGAAAAAACCAGAGCCATTACGATATTGCGTACTGGCTGAGATCGCGTCCGATTAACCACAAGTAATTCCTGATAATCACTGACAAAACAAGACAAAATCCACCAGCCAATAACAAATCATACCATCGTTGGGAATAATGCTCATCTCCCTGAAAATTAACAAGACTGACAAAAAGACCACATATGATGATTCAAAAAGTTCAACAAACAACAAACAACAAAAACCGCGCAGGCGGCATCATAACAATGGAGGACATGCGGCACTACCACGCCGAAGTACGCGAGGGCGACGAGGTGATGTACGCGGACTTCGCCGACGGGCTGCGCGCGTGCTCGCTGCCTCCGCCGTCGTCCGGAGCCACTACGATCACACTGATGAACGTCATGTCGCGTGCGTGTGCTGTGGTATTGTTGTGGGGTCAGGGGGTTGCTGCTCTCGGCTCATAGTACTGTAGTGGTGCCGTATTTCGATTGGTTCAGAGTTCTCAGCAGTTCAATCTTGCACATGGATCGATCGTTCGATTGTGTCCCCTGCACTACTCGTAGTACAGTCCGCTCTCGCGCTGGATAACCAAACTTCTTAGTGTCTGTCAAAAAAATTGAATTTAGAAAACGCGATCGGTCATCGCGATTCGCGAATAAGTCACTTTGTTAATCAAGAACAAATCGCAGCAAAACCGACGTGTTTTTATCGCACCGATTCTGGAAACCCTAAGGTGCCAAACTTCGGCGCAGAAACGAGCAAATACTGGCACCGAGCCCAATATGCCCTCGGCTCAGGAGGGAGGAAACCATTAGATGTTCAATAGGTCACTTTTAGTTTCTCACGTGTGTATCATGTCCACAGCGAGGTTGCAACTTTCCACCTGCTGAACAGTAGACAGAAAAGAAGCTCTACACCTGCGCTACAGAGAGGACTTCTTTTATTCAGGCTATCTGCACGGCAAGCCGCTGCCGACAACGTTCGACGAACAAGTCAACCTGTATCACACGTTCATTGAGGCGATGAAGTTTGCATACGCCGACCGGAGTCGATTCGGCGATATTGCCGACGTGCCTGAAGCGCTGCATGTTGGTGCAAAGATCTTTTCTTGCTCTCTCACGAGAACAGCTGATTGGTTAGGAGATTTCTTCGTCCTCGCCCCTCGTCCTGTTCTTTTTTGCGGGGTCGGATTTTTTCATTGTTTTGTCGTTGAAAAAACGCATCTTAACAAAAAGTGAAATATCTTCAAATATTTTTTTGCAATTCAGTATTGTTTAATTTCATTTTCAGCTCGCCCAGAACATTTCGTCCACCGCTTACGCGGAGTCAATTCTGCGTCAAATCAAACCGACAGGTCAACCTTTCGAGTATTATGGTGCTGACTTTGCCACCAAGGACAACGACGGCACGTCGCACCTGTCCGTTCTTGACCAGTACGGAAACGCCGTGTCGATGACGTTGTCAATCAATATTGAGTGCGTTTTATAGTTCCATAGTCATTACTCCTGAAAGGTTATGTTATTTGAATCACCAATTTTTGCTGCTGACTTCCGATATGAATTTAGAAAACGGAGCATGTTGTTGAAGTAGAAGTAGAAGAAAGCGAAGGTTGCATTGCGTGTATCATGCTCGAGCACACGAACGATCAGCGTACCCCATCCCCACTTTCACGTTCATCCCAATCATCTTTGTTTCAAGTTTCGGCTCAAAACGGCGTTCGCCATCGACCGGCATCATCTGGAACTGTCACATGGACGATTTCTCAACTCCGGGTGTCCGGAATTCCTTCGGATTTCCGCCATCGAAAGCGAATTTCATCAAACCTGGAAAACGACCACAATCGTCGATGTCCCCAACAGTTGTGTTCGATAAAGTCACCGGCAAGGTGAGTTTTTTTAAAAGTTGTGCTGTTTATTCTTAGTTTGGTGTATTGTCAGCATAAAGATTGCAGCGCCAACCTGACAGTCACTATCAAACGTTACGGTTTAAATTTTGACTAGAAATGGAAAGAGGAATGGAGAAGTTGTTCCGTTTAATGTTTTTGTTTTGCTTGAACTACGAACTGGAACACACAAAACCGAACATATCGTGTGCTTTTGAGGACGGCATTACTTTCTCATAATCCGTTCTAACACAATCAGTCAATTTTACTTTTCTGATTTCAGGTCCGTTTGGTAGTGGGCGCGCAGGGCGGATCCCGAATCATATCGACGACCGCGTACGTCGCGATGCGTTCGTTGTGGCTGAATGAAACAATCAAAGAGGCCGTTGATGCACCCCGATTGCACAACCAGCTCGACCCGTTCCCGACCAGATACGAATTAGGATTTCCGATGGTATGTGCTTCGAAATACTATGTAGCAACAGTTTTTTGTCGTTGTGACCGTTGTACTAAAAAATTCCAGAGGAATTATGTTGGAGTTGTGTTGGCCCATTGACATGATATATGTACGTTGCTGCAGTGTTGAAGTTTGCGCTTTGGAACAATGGAACAATTTTTGCGCAAAAAACACGCCACGGAAGCCCTCATATTGAGCTCAGAGGTTGTCCTCTGTGTTGGTCACTTGGCTCCCAAGACGCTTTACAAGCAACCAACCAATCATCCTCAGCAGGAGTTTTGTGCTATTGTGTTTTTACAATCGATGGCGGAAATCTTTCAACACAAATACGGTTTCTTTCAGTCTTTGGTAAACGCGCTGACAACCGAGAAACTGCAAGACATGACCGAGGCGCTGCCATTCAGCAACGCGCAGGCCGTGTTCACATCGCCGAATCGGCCGTACATTTTTGCGAGCAGCGACCGACGCAAATCGGTGCACAGTCAGCCGGCTGGTTATTAGGAATCGACGTTTTTTTTCTGGCAAAAAACACGCTCTCGAGCTCGGTAAAGACTGCCTTTGATTGGTGAAGGCTGCTGTACTCAATGCGGCCACGATTTGGTTGTTGACTCCACAGAGACATAGCAGGTATTTTTGTGATAGAATCAGATAGAGCCACAGTCTGCCATATGTTGTCTAGATTTTTGATGGATTTTTCTTGCAAATCGATTTTTCATGGTTTTCTGATGGCAGCAAGAGCAGACAACGTCGCTGACGTTGTCTTGTTCTACTTGTCTTGTCAGTGCATTTTATTTTTTTAATTTCAGTACATCATAATTGTGATACAAATTCTTTTGTTGATTTCGCTGATTGTTTTTGCTGAACTTTGTTGTTTGTAATTGCGGATTCAAAATGGTGTTAGCATAAAATTGCCAGTGTCAATTTAGCTGGATTATGACTGATTGCTGTTACCAAATTGGTTCTCTACAACCAGATTTCGCAAGCACTGCTGAGAAAACGAACTGGCACAATTTTGCACCTGTCTTTTTTCGCAGTGCCTTCATGCGATTTATATTTTGTGACACCGTATTGTGGTCGTGGTGTATTTGATTCGCTTTTTGCTAATCATGATGCACACGTGGTTTAAAAAACAGTCAGGTTCCGCAATGGCCGTTCAACAGCTCGGTGCAGCTTCATTCATCGTCTGTTTCTTGACCGTTGTGACGCTCGGTAGTATAACTGTGAGTGTTTCGATATTTTTTCACTGAAAGTTTTTATCAATTAAAACCCTAAATTACTTTTCTTCAATGCAAAACTCTACTGTGTAATATTTGTTCTTTGTATATGCTTTTGCAGTCCGGCCCAGCGCAGCCGCCTTCAATGCAACCGAACGACGTGTGCACGATCTTCACCGAATGCACGGAGAAGCTCGGCGAGCAGAAATGCAAAGTGCTAACAGGCGGGAGAGACATGTGTAGAGGCATAGTGACCGACAAAGACTACGATCATCTTTATTATTAAACATGAAACCGCTGTCATCCGCCGCATTACTTAAAAACGTTTCTTTGTTATAATCTGTTGTCTCTGTCTATTACAACCGGTGAGACGTGTCATTATGGCATTATCAAATCAGTATATGGTGGCATCTTACTATAGACTACGCTGTCTGACTGATTCCAATGAACACACGACAGATATAGGAACTCTTTGTATTTTTACTTTTTCTAACCTCCAAATGCTCAAAACAATTCAGTTCTATAAAATAGTAGGGTTAAAAGGGATAGACAAGCAATAAATGTTACTTCCATCGATTAATCAATTCTCCGCAATTGACAATATCTGTTTTGTGCTTTTTACCGTTGTGTTTGATTGTTTTCTTACAAATCTCAACAATTTAAGACAAGCTGTATAAAAATCCCCCCTAACCCAGAAATTAATACAAAATTCCCATCCCTCCCTCCCTCACCCGACACCGTGCATGCAGATCAATCCGAAAATCAAGAACGAATCAACAACTGAATATCATAAAAGATTTCGACCGGTATTTGACTGGAATGTGCAATGGACTGAAGCCAGCAAGCGGTTTTTAAGCAAACATTAAGAGCAAACCTCAGAACATAAAAACTATCTTAGGTGCTGTTTACAACGTAAATAAAGCTACTGTACAAGAAATATCCTGAACTTTTCAAAATTTGCTGGGTCACTGAAAAACTTTTCCAACTCATCAGTGTTAAAAGAGTCTGGAAGCTGGACAAAGTCGTCCGGAATGTCCGGCGGCCCTTGCTGCTCGTGAGTAACTTTGTGGTCGGCTTGTTTATGCGGCATTTCATGGACCCTCCAATCGCGCTGTACCTCGTGGGCCATCTCGTGCGGTACTTCATTGATTTGTTCATGCGCCATTTCATGGACCCTCCAGTCACGCTGTACCTCGTGGGCCATCTTGTGCGGTACTTCATTGATTTGGTCATGCGGCACTTCATGGATCCTCCAGTCATGCTGTACCTTGTGGGCCATGTCGTGCGGTACTTCATCAATTCGCTTATGTGGCATTTCATGGATCAGCTTATTCTGGACCTCGTCACCAAGCTCATGTGGTACTTCATGAGATTGTTCTTGCGGAACTTTATGAACCAGCTCCACCGGCGCCTCGAGAGTTCCCATATGCGGCACTTTATGGATTTGCTCACGAGAAACCTCGTGCGCAACCTCACGCGGCACTTCGTGGTCGAGCTTGTCACGCAACTCATTGTCCAGCTCATGTGGCGGTGGATACGGGTCGTTCAGCTGCAGCCAGCGATTGTACGTGAACGTCGACGGTGCAATGAACTCACGCATGCCGCAGTCGGTCGGACAATACTCGCCGAGGAAACCTGTGGTTGTGCGCAAGGTGGATGAATGTTTTAATGAATGGATGAATGCGCGACCAATCTGTAAACTTAACTGCTGTCTTTCCTTGCGGTTTAGAGTTTTGCTTTCAACGCAATTGATTATGTTTTTGCCGGATTTTTCCACAATCGTGTGTGCAAGAGATAAAGAATGAACAAAATACAAACCAAAAACCCATTAATAAAAACACATCAAATTTGACACGCAAGTGGTTTTCTGAACGTGTTTTTTTTTCATTCCAGTTTTGCACTTTCTTGAACCCATAAAAAGATACCATGTTTAATCGGCCATACTGTTCAACATAAACGCAGTTCAGTCCCCAAATTACTAACACACCTATTTCATACTTACCAGGAGCTCCTGGCGGGCCCCAGTTGCCCGGGTTGCCTTCTGTACCTGGCATGCCCGGCGGTCCCAACTCGCCCGGAGGACCAGCAAGGCCCGGTTTGCCCGCCCGCTGTCGCGCACCTTTTAGTCCTGGAGGGCCTTTCATGCCGGGCGGACCTGGTTTTCCCTTCCGGCCCGGCAATCCAAAACCACCGAATGTCTAGAATATAGAGAAAAATAATAATTGAAGTAAATTACACCTTAATTTAAAAAAAATGTAAACCAACACTCGACCCTTACGTCGTTGCCCGGTGGACCAATTGGGCCATGCGGGCCTCGCGGGCCAACGGGTCCGGGAAATCCGGGATCACCGGCGATTTTCGACTGTGGCGGTGTCAAGCCCGGCGGGCCTCTGCCACCACGTGGTCCTTTTTCGCCCGGCATTCCACGGCCGCCTTGCATACCTCTGCAATTCTGATGGCAATAGTGCGGCAAAAATGATTGCAAGAAAGTAACAAATTAATAAAAATACATAGATTGACGCTTTAGTTTTTTTGTGGATTATTTGATTCTGTCAAAGCGTGTTTCAAAATAACATGAATGAACTTGAAAAGGCTGATCTGAAGCGCATTATTTTGAATGAAGAACATGCACCACTTTGATTGACCGATTTTGAACAACCTTGAAACATTGTACGATCTCAATTCGGCTTTGTGCGATCTTCAAACAAGGTGAATTCAGACGCACTAAACTATCCAAAATGCACACACAAACAAAACATGCCGTGGGCCGGGCGGGCCAGACGGGCACACTTGACAGGCTCTCTCTGGTTCCGCGTCCGGCATCACGTCAAAGCCGTCAATGCCGGGAGAGCCATCCGTTCCAGAAGTCCCTGGCATGCCGTCGGTGCCCGCGTCACCCGGAAAACCCATCGGGCCTTCTTGACACGCTGTCAGCTGAGTGCACGCTGAAAACGAATTCCAACTGCTAGATTTTTGAATTTGGAATTTTTTTCTCGACTCCGACACGGAAATTTTTTGGCGTTCGAATTGTTTCATGTGCCTTTCCGTGAAACTTTTACACAGTAAAAACTACTGAGTGTAATTGTCGAAATTGTTCTGACGTCAGAGACGGACCTCCGCAGAATCCCTGCGCCGTCGGCGGTGGACGGAACTCGGGTCTAATGATTGGCCGAATCGGTCTCGGCAGCGGTCGAGGCGGCCGCTCGCGCTCGCGGCCAAACTGTGATGAAAAACTGTGTGTGTTTAAAACGGTTATTTGTTGTTTAGGGCAAACATACACATTGGATTGTGCATTTGGGTAACATTTGATGAGATGAAAAGCGCAGTTTGGATTTTATCATTTGGTTCTCATTTTCTCCGTTGGTTGCTGAAAGTGATTGGTAAAACCATGTGCAAAATTTGGTTTTGATTTTGAGTTTCAGTCATGATGGTGAGTTTTCATGCGTTTTGTTCGCGGCGGTCCAATGAAAATAAAATTATCCAAATCTGAAAATGTGTAAAATTTACAAACACGCTCAATAAACTCCGCCTCTCGGGCTCGTTGCTCGGTTCGGTGATCAACTTCAGCCTCGTACTCATACGAATCATCCGCGTATTCGGCCGAATCCAGCATGCCGAATTGATGTTCGGAAATGTGATGACCCAACAGCTCGTGCGTCTGCCGCGCCAGGCGTTGCCGTTCTGTAGGCGGAATCTGACTGGTCAGATCGCTCAGTGACGTCCACACTTGATTCGAGTGTTGCTGAAAAGTTTTTTGTCGATGTTAAAAAGCATGAAAAAGTCTCACTTGAGTGAATTTATTTTTCTCATGAAAAAGACGGACAAACACTCAAAACCATGAAATCGGCTGAAACACATCAGGCAATGGAATCGGTCACTCGTAGAAACCATTATGTGAACATTCAAACTAAAATATGGTCTTGAAACGATCTTACAAAAATACGGTACTGGCTGATCGTGACAAAATAAAGTGCAAATACGCCAGTCCATAGCAACAAGGACCACAATTTCTGACCACAGAACTGAATTTTCTGGTGAAGTAGTATTTTGCCAGTTAGTGTGTTGCTTTTTGTTGTTGGCATTGTTTTTACCCGAAAGTGTTTCGCACGCGTCTGCACTGCATTTCTTTCTTGTTCGGCCAAGTTGTAGAGCGCCGGCACGGTGATGACGACGACGATGACGGAAATCACGCTGACAGCAATGCTCGCCAGCGCGACTCGCTCGTAGAACTCGAATGACATCGCTGGTTTTTGGCTGAAAACGAAAAATGGTCTTTTGGATCAAAGGAATTGTGAAGAATCGAAACGCGGTAAAATTTTGAACGGTGCTTATCTTGTGTGACATTGAGATAGGGTGGTGAAGTTTCTCTTCCGAATTCAACAAATCAGCACGTAAATTTTGAAGTTCAACCAAAGTCAACGCAGAGCAATCGGTCAAGCGTACAGAGAAAACAAGAAGAAATTTACATGAACTTCGATCATTCGAGTCAGCAAACGTGAAACGAAATGAAACAAATAGAACAAATTAGGCACACATTTGCATTTTCTTTCGCCCCAAAACATTCAGCACTGATGAAAACAACAAAAATTAAAGAAAAAACTACAAGTTTGCGGATCCGACGATGGCAGGCATTTTTTTCATGAGAAGAACTCGGATGATCATTACCATTATTACCCATTCGCGGCATCAATGATCACTGAATGGCAAATTGATTTATAACTATGTGTAGTATTTGGAAGAAAAACATCGTAACTTTTGGTTCTGAACTACTTTCAACGGGAAACTGCAGTTTCCACTGCAGCACTGAAACGCAGTTTCCAACGAAGACTGCGAAAATATGACGCTGACGATCAAAATGCCTCTGAGACTGGTACGAAAACAACGAATAACCAATTTCATTATTTGAAACATAAATCAGCGACAACAACTGCATGATTTCAAAACATCTCTGTTTTATCTCGACGGACGTACGTGAAAACATATCGAATTCAAAGTCAAACTCCACTTGAAAACAATTCTCGGGTTTTTTTTGTGAAAGATAAACGCGCACCACTGCTGTTGCAAATAACTTGCCGTGATTATCAAGAATATCATCCTACCAATTACATAATTATTTGACATTATTGACAGATATAGTGATAATTTTTCGATGAATAACTGCCGTTTAGGCGTATTTCTTTGCGCCAGTCTGCGAAAGAGATTTGCCTGTTTTCAGGATCCTGTTCGATCTTGACCCCAGTTTGTAATGTGTGATGTTTGTAGTTTCCGGTTTTCTGGCGTACGCAAGTCAACATTTATAACTGACGTTGAGATAATTCGAACATTTTTATGCCTTACGGGGGTTAGAGGTCTTTTAGGTTAGGCATTTTAGGTCGCGGTTGTGATCTTGTTTTGTGTTGTAATTATCGCGCCCGTATCGCTCTATTGCGCTGGGACACGTGTTGTTTTTTCTGGTCTGCGTCGGTGTATTGTGTTGCGGAATAAACTGTGTAAATTCCCATGCCACCTGATATGTCAAAAAGACATATGGTTTCGTGCGTGTTTGTGTATGTTTTTCACGCTAAAATTGTGTGAACAAAAAATTGCGGTGGCCTAATTGGATGTTAATGATTCAACACGTTTGAAAACCACCAGTGTTTGCTTTCAGTGTTGTGTCCATTGTCAACCAATGGCACTTTTCCGAAATGTCAAACTATCCAGGCCTGCAGGCCTTGATCACTGTTCGCTATTTATGGCCTGTACTGTACACACCTTGCACAGCCTTATTTGGTCACACAGATTATGTTGCTGGTTATCACAGTGATAAAAACGTGTTCACTTGTGACACCGCGTTTTTCAAGAGGGAAAATTGCATTTTCAACAGCAAAATACGACAATTTCTGACGTGCAACTGAATAATAGTTGGTTTCCTTTTGAAAATAACCAAAATTTGGCTGTGTTCAAAAATCCCTGTTTGCTCTCCTAAAATCTGCGCTCCCGTCGGCCCGGCCGGATCAGCTCCAGCTCCGTTTTAGCTTTGTATTTTAACGGGAAAGGTGGGGAAAATTTTTGTTTGAACTTTAAAAAAAATATTCCAAAAATGGAATTTTCAGAGCAAAGAAGAAGAAGAATTTTTCAAATTTTTTTAAATCCGAATTTTTTAACAAAAAAATTCAAACCCCCTCCCCAGGCCCCCTACCCCTAACCGGTCTCCCCAACCCGCCCCCCCCCCCGAATTCTTTTACGTGAGGCATCATTATTAAAACCATTTCCGATGCAGCCAAGGTGACATTTCGCTTCAAAATGTGAATTCCGAGCTGCACCGTCAGCAGCCGCCTCGTTGTCTGGTACTCTGGTTGCTGTTTCGTGTCGTGTTGTGGCGACGTTATCAGAATTGATTGAATTTCAAGCCGGTATGTTTGTTTTCACTTTGAGCTGGGGAAAATTAGTGACGTTTTGGGGGTCAAAACATAAGAAGAGGCATGGTAACGGTTTGGAAAAGGGGTAAATGAGGTCACCAAAACAAAATCAGGAAAATCCGCCATACTGGAGCCATTTGGGAGGCGCTTGCACGTCAAAGGTGGTTCTTCGGATTCCCTGATTGGTTTAGCACAACTTTGATTTTTGAATTTAAAAACAAAATATTAAAAAAACAAAAATGACCATTTTTGTTTTTTAACAACCCTACATGGCCGATGGCGGATGGCCAAGGGTTCAAAAAATAAAAATCCCGATTTTTTTAATTAATTTTTTTTAAACGCCGGAGGAAAATTCCTGAAGCTTCATTACTAAAGCGCACGCGCACGGCATCGGCATGCCTATGCTCATGATCCACTAGCGCGCGTGCACACGCTCCGCACTCAACAAGAACTTATTCAAAACGCAATTGTTCTCACATATGCCTTCTTGAAAAGGCTTGGCTTAGGTTAGGGTTAGGTCAGGATAATGTTTAGCTTTGAATTAGGCTTTAGGATTAGGTTTTGGTTTAGGCTAGTTTAGGAAACGTCTGCCAACATCAGTGGTTTGATTTAGTACGACAGGCCAACCGGAAAATCCGATGGTCGACAAAAATAGGTGCATTCGAACCGCGCTGACGCTCTGAGTTCGAGTATGGCATTTTCAGAATGAAATAAAGTGGCACGAATATGGCACTGTTTTGACCTTTAAAATTGACAAAAAACTTTTGTGAAAATTAGCCTGCGGCTACGACGTCAATTTGGACCTACCTTTTGCAGCATGTGAATCCAAATCCAAGTCGTGGTTCTCGTTCCAAATGATTTTTCTGTGTTCCACAGTACTTTCTTGAATAATTCAGGTAGAAAATGCACAGGTTCACGTTGTTGTTGATGGGCAACACCGCGCTTCTTCAAGACGACAAATTGGCAGCAATTAAGAGTTCATAGTTGTTCTAGGGGGGGGGCAAATTTTTTTTGAATCTATCTCTATCAGAGAAGATTTTTCGGCTCAGCTATTATCTATCTAAAAAAATTTTTAGCCAGCTATCTATCTCTAAATTTTTGTCTTCGAAGACAACAAATGAGTCAATTTTTTGACCAAAATTGACCATTTTTGCTCAAATTTCTTGAAAATTTCGCTAATTTCAGGTTAAATACGCATTTATACTTGATTTTTTAGCGTATTTTAAGCTTTATTTAGCTGTTTTTATAGCTTTTTAGCGTTTTAGCTATCTATCTATCTATTTTCAAAATTTTGATTGCCCCCCCAAAGTCACATGCCCCCCCCGCGCCGCCCCCTCCCAAAATTTTCCAGCTATCTATCTATCTGGAAAATTTGCTCCAGCTATCTACCCCCCAACCCCAACCCCCGGCTCTGGAACACGAACAACTATGCAAGAGTTGACAAGTCGGTTTCCTCCAATTTGAAGGGTAAAACCAAAGTAATTTACTGCTTTTTAGTCCATTAACGAGCTCATGAAACCAATTGCAGAAGCTTCTATCGGTATCTGGACTTTGCTCGTCGATCTTTGAACTGAAAGTAGAAATTGTCACAAAAAATTCTGCCAAAAAAACAAAGTCCATACAAAACTCTGGTTGGTATTTTTATTTAAAAATAGCTCCACTTCTTTTTCTTGATATTTCACGCTCTAGTTTTGTTTGTGGTTTGTAATTGTCTGGCAGTGTGGCAGAAATTCGAATTCGGGTGTTTTCTTCATTGCAACGCAACAGAAGAACGTCGAGAGAGAAATGTTGTATGTTTACGTTAACCAAGCGAAAACACAAGTTCCAAAATTTTTGCTGCTGTATGGTTATCGGAAAACACGACGACGACACTGGTGTAGAATGTCGACTGACTCGAATTTCGGTGGTGGTGGTTGGTTTGTTCCGTAAAACTACAAAGCTAAACCGGAGCTGGAGCTGATCCCTGATCCCAATGTTTCACCCCTTCAACAAAGCTGTCAATCAAGGCACTTTCACTTTGTTAAAAAGGCTTCACTTAGGATTAGGATTAGGTTTAGGATTAGGAACCTACAACGACTTCATTAGGATTAGGATTGGGCTTAGGATTAGGAACCTACAACGACTTCATTGAAACCGAACTAAACAACAAAACAGACTGTAAACTTGGCTTTGGTTCAGTAATGTAGGCAAAGCGGTTTGTTCTCTGCTTCTGTTCGACGACGACCCGAGTGACCCGTACCCGACCAGACAACATGTCGCCTCCGTGGCTCGGTGGTTAGCACGTTCGCCTTCAACTCAGAAGGTGACGGGTTCGATCTAGGGTTGTTAAACAAAAATGAAAATTTTTTTTTTTAAAAAAAAGTGATTAAAAAAAAACAAAAATGCCGATTTAAAAAAAAAAAAATTCGAAAAATTTTCCTCTAATATGCTCTGAAAACCTCAATTTTGGCACAATTTTTCGAAAGTTCAACAAAAATTTTCTTTGATTATACCTCGTAAAACCTTTAGCAGTCGATTTTGGGCCGTTTTACCGACTGATTTTAGGCTTCGACAACATCTGCGATGAAGTTTTTGAGCGTCCCAAAGCTTAGCCTACCATTTCCGATGCAGATAAGGTGACGATTAGCCTCGCAGAGCGTCCGATTGTGCTCGCTGCACCGTTTGCAAGCGCTACGTTGTCTGGTTGCTGCTTCGTGTCGTGTCGTCGCGACACCATCAGAAGAATTGATCGAATTTCAAGGCGGTATGTTTGTCTTCACTTTAGCATTAGCTTAGCTGGGGACAATTAGTGACGTTTTGGAGGTCAAAACACAAGAAGAGGCATGGTGACGGTTTGGAAAAGGGGTAATTGAGGTCACCAAAACAAAATCTGCAAAGTTCCGCCATACGGGTGTCATTCGGGAGGTGCTTGCATATCATATGTGGTTCTTCGGACTCCCTGATTGATTTAGCACAACTTTGATTTTTAAAATTAAAAAAAAAAAAAAATTAAAAAAAAAACAAAAATGACGATTTTTGTTTTTTTTTAACAACCCTAGTTCGATCCCCCACGGAGGATGACAAACTGCCGCCAGTGTAGCTCTCTACTCTAATAACTACACTGGTTTTCAACTAAAGCTTTCGGATTCGCTGCCCTGCGGGGATATAGCGACCGCAGGCCACCGAAACCGAAATCGGGCTAAGATCACTGGTGCCTAGGGTTGTTAAAAAAAACAAAAATCGTCATTTTTGTTTTTTTTTAAATTTTTTTTTTTAAATTTCAAAAATCAAAGTTGTGCTAAATCAATCAGGGAGTCCGAAGAACCACATATGATATGCAAGCGCCTCCCGAATGACTCCCGTATGGCGGAACTTTGCAGATTTTGTTTTGGTGACCTCAATTACCCCTTTTCCAAACCGTCACCATGCCTCTTCTTGTGTTTTGACCTCCAAAACGTCACTAATTGTCCCCAGCTAAGCTAATGCTAAAGTGAAGACAAACATACCGCCTTGAAATTCGATCAATTCTTTTGATGGTGTCGCGACGACACGACACGAAGCAGCAACCAGACAACGTAGCGCTTGCAAACGGAGCAGCGAGCACAATCGGACGCTCTGCGAGGCGAATCGTCACCTTATCTGCATCGGAAATGGTAGGCTAAGCTTTGGGACGCTCAAAAACTTCATCGCAGATGTTGTCGAAGCCTAAAATCAGTCGGTAAAACGGCCCAAAATCGACTGCTAAAGGTTTTACGAGGTATAATCAAAGAAAATTTTTGTTGAACTTTCGAAAAATTGTGCCAAAATTGAGGTTTTCAGAGCATATTAGAGGAAAATTTTTCGAATTTTTTTTTTTAAATCGGCATTTTTGTTTTTTTTAATTACTTTAAAAAAAAATTCATTTTTGTTTAACAACCCTACTGGTGCCCCCAGGACAGAGCGGGGCTTAGAGGCTGTCCCCCTCACGTGGCGAGGGTATTGGTTCCACGGGATGGTGAGCCGTCCGTTCCCCAATCCCACCGGAGTTTGGTACCTTCGGGTTTCCGGAATCGGTGGGGGGCGTGCTTCAAATATTAAAAAAACATAATTGGGCGGCGGCAAACCAGACGTCGTCGCACGAAACAGGCAAATGCTTTTTCAAAAAGGCAAATGGCAAGGCAAAGTCGTTCAAGGTGAATAAAAATGCTTGATATCAATTTGCTGGCGAGTGTCATTGTGCGTTGTGTGAAACGGAGCATCAGATCGGCTGCCGGACAGTCTCGTGCACGTCAGCTCGTGTACACGCTATTCATTTTTCAATATTTTCCGTCGCCGTGAAAAGTTCTACTCCAGCGTGTTCCAAAATTTGGACCTTGTCAAATTCCGATTGAACACTTGAACCCCAAATTCATCTTTGACAGTTTGACCAAAGCTTCCCATTGATTCGATTGATATTTCTAATTTCGACGCAAAATTGTCTTGGAATATTTTTCCAGAATTTGTCAAAGACTAACTTTTGGAACGCCCTGTAGTAAAAATGTTCACTGTTCAAACACTATTCACTTTTATAGAACTGACCACTGACGTCACCAAACGAAGATGAACCCGCACAATTCACGCTTGCACCGGTCAGCTCGGTATTGTTTTGTGAATCTGGGGCTAAAACTTCTGCACGCTCAACCGCAATTCTAGTATAAAACTCGAACTGATCAAGTTAGCATCGATTGGATCCAATTTGATTTGCGATCGATCCAGTCAGATTCTTTTTTCCTGCGTCCGAGTGCAGTTTTGTCAATTTTTTGCAGAGCGAACAACCGCCCGAGCCGATCAAAGCGTCAGTGCAACAGCAGAGCACCGGCGCACAAACACAAAAACGCGCGAGCAAGCGTTCACAGTGGAAATCCACAACGGCACTAATCGAATCTGGCTGCACTCTGCTGTCTCCGGCGACAGTGATTTCGTTGACTACCTCAGCGAGTAGTGATCTCTGATGCTCTGTTGTGATTCCGATGCTGACCCGAATTCTGATCGCCCGTCCATTCGGCCGAACATCTCGCCAGTGCACTCACTCACCATTGGTTCGTTGATCCATTTTCGGTAGTTATCAAAGCGAACTGTCGAGTTTTGACACCTTTTGAAATGTTGATATTTAGTCATATTTTTCATAAAGCTCGACCAAGACTCTGAACTTTTGTTACTTCTCAAGATGAGATTCAGTTCAGGCAGCTTTAGTTTTCTGAAGTTTCAAGTTGGCTGAAAATAAGTGCAACTGCACTTGCAGGCAAAAAACATATCAATGAAGAGATCGCGAATGTTCGCAAGCTGCTCGAGCGCAAGGAAAGCGAAACGGCCGAGTCGATCCGCGAGGCAACCAACAAACTGCAGCAGGTGTCGCTGAAAATGTTCGACGCGATTTACAACAAGGTGCTCACTTGGCAGATTTGTGATTTTGTTCGTTTTTTTTTTATTTATAGCGGCAATTTCCTTTATTGCAAACTAGCTATTCTGTAATTTTCAAGAAAAGATGATTTCCAAAATGACGTTGTATCTAGCCTATATTTCTTTCGTGGTCAGTTTCACACGTTTTTGGATATTTTGTTTCAGAATCTTGAAAAAAACGAACGAAAAGTGGCAGCAGTACTTCAGGCGACGGTCAACACGAGCAAACCAAAAATGAGCAAACTGACGAGAAAAAACAGGAGAAAAAGGAAAATTGAAATGAAATGCCGATCTGATTGGTGAAAACCTCTGATTCCATTTATTTCCTTTCGTTGGATATTGCCGTCGTAGATTTTTTCAATAAGTTGTTCCTGTTATAGAGTTGCTTTGTTGTTTTCGGTGTGAGACCCGAACTGTTTGAAATTCTGCTTTCTTTTCTCGGTTTGCTGTCGCGCACAGACACAATGCGCGCTTGCTTTTGTGTCGTCGTCGTCTGTGATTTGTGTCGGAATTCTATGACGACTGAAAATTTTTCTGGTTCGAAAAGACGTTGTTATTTTTTTTGTTATCATTCGTTACTTTGAGTGGAGCGAATATTGAGTTTTTGTCTCAGAAATTCATCCTGTTATTCGAAATCTTGTCATGTTCTTGTCATTTGTCGATTGTTTTTGTTTGTTGAGTCAAATTCAGTGAGTGACTTTTTATCATCAATTTTAACTGAAAAATTGCTGGCAGAACTGTGCATATTGTTGAATGGAAATTCCAATGGTGGAGTCAATAGTAATGCGTTTTCAGCGCCAAAGGATCTATTGTCTAAAAGGCGTGTGCAGTGGAGAGCAGTTTGTGGTCAGGTGTTCGATTCAAGTTGCCAATCAGTTGCGATAACTTCAAAGAATGTCACATCACGAAAATTGGGTGAAACTCCATTTTAAAAAGTCCCCAACGTTTATGGTTGTGGTGTCAGAATTTTGTTGCTGTTGTGCAGTGTTGACGTTGAAGGTGACGTTTTTGGTTGTCTCGTCTCGAAAATTGGCACACCAGCTCGCCACGATCCATTGTGACTGACAGATGCAGGCGTCAGCAAAATGAAATTTGTTCAATACCTATATATTTTCCTTTGTTAATTCAAATACATAAAACACGAATACACTTTAGTCGCTTGGCGTGTAAGAATCATGACGGTGATTACAAAAATTTGTTTTGCTGACGCCTGCGGAAATCAAACGAAGAAACGTTTGCGATATTTTGAGTTGCACCTGGAACAGAGGCGTGTGTAAATCATATGGACTATAAGCTTTGTGAAACCAAAATCTCAATTTATTTGTATTTCATTTCTATCCCCATCCGCTCTCTTCTTGCCACTATTTCTTTTTCGTCACAGCTCCACTTCAGTGATTCGATCCAGTGATTCCAATTGTACTTTTACCTATATCAGATTTCAATCACATCGAAAAAAATATCAAAGCAAGAACACAGGAATTCTTTCCTTCGCCAGTTGTTCCAAGTCTGAAATTGAAGTCACAGTCTCAGACGGCTCTTTCCATTCTTCCTTTCTTTCGTTCGTTCAAAAGTGATGTGACAGGAACTGTGCAATACGCGCGATTGGCTGCGTGCTGCACGACAACAGTCAGGAAACTCCGCCTCCTTATGTGTTAAAGAGGAGGAGGACCACCACCACCGTACATGTACTTTTAAATATGAAGCCGTACGCAAAACTCTGGGCAAAAAAGCATAATGCCCCCCCCCCCCAGGCCCCCCCCCCAGAACAACTATGGTTTCCGGAACCGGCGCGCGTACAAATAAATTTAAAAAAAAACTATGAAGCAGCCTCTGATCAAAAATAAAAAAAATCGCTTGTTTTTTTTATATTTGAAGCACGTCCCCCACCGATTTCGGAAACCCATAGTTGTTCTAGGGGGGGGCCTGGGGGGGGGCCGGCCCCCCCCCAAAAATTTTCGAATCTATCTCTATCAGACAGGTTTTTTCGGCTCAGCTATTATCTATCTGAAAAAAATTTTCAGCCAGCTATCTATCTGAAAATTTTTGTCTTCGAAGACATAAAATGAGCCAATTTTTGACCAAAATTGACCATTTTTGCTCGTAATTCTTGAAAATTTCGCTAATTTTAGGCAAAATACGCGTTTATACTTGAATTTTTGTGTATTTTTAGCATTATTTTGCTGTTTTTATAGCTTTTTAGCGTTTTAGCTATCTATCTATCAAATTTCAAAATTTTGACCGGCCCCTCCCCCAAAGTCACATGGCCCCCCCCCCCGCGGCCCCCCCCCCCCCCCCCAAAATTTTCCAGCTATCTATCCATCTAGAAAATTTGCTCCAGCTATCTATATCGGCCCCCCCAACCCCTCGGCTCTGGAACAACTATGCGGAAACCCATAGTTGTTCTAGGGGGGGGGCCTGGGGGGGGCCGGCCCCCCCCCAAAAAATTTTCGAATCTATCTCTATCAGACAGGTTTTTTCGGCTCAGCTATCATCTATCTAAAAAAATTTCTCAGTCAGCTATCTATCTGAAAATTTTTGTCTTCGAACCTCGAAGACATAAAATGAGTCAATTTTTTACCAAAATTGACCATTTTTGCTCGTAATTCTTGAAAATTTCGCTAATTTTAGGTAAAATACGCGTTTATACTTGATTTTTAGTGTATTTTTAGCATTATTTTGCTGTTTTTATCGTAATGCATCATTATTAAAACAGCTGCATCTGCAGTTCCGGTGCTCCTCCTCCATAACACAGGAAAGAAAAAAATGCAAAAACTAAATTGATCATTTTCACCTTATCAAAAAGGCTTGGCTTAGGATTAGGATTAGGTTCAGGATTAGGAACCTACAACGACTCATTACAAGCAACCTCAGATCAAAAATCAAAAAACTCACTTTTAAGAATGTATACAAATCGTTTTTATAGCTTTTTAGCGTTTTGGCTATCTATCTACCGGCCCCCCCCCCCAAAGTCACATGGCCCCCCCCCCCGCGGCCCCCCCCCCCCAAAATTTTCCAGCTATCTATCTATCTTGAAAATTTGCTCCAGCTATCTATATCGGCCCCCCCCAACCCCTCGGCTCTGGAACAACTATGCGGAAACCCGAAGGTACCAAACTCCGGTGGGATTGGGGAATGGACGGCTCACCATCCCGTGGAACCAATACCCTCGCCACGTGAGGGGGACAGCCTCTAAGCCCCGCTCTGTCCTGGGAGCACCAGTGATCTCAGCCCGATTTCGGTTTCGGTGGCCTGCGGTCGCTATATCCCCGTAGGGCAGCGAATCCGAAAGTTTTAGTTGAAAACCAGAGTAGTTATTAGAGTAGAGAGCTACACTGGCGGCAGTTTGTCATCCTCCGTGGGGGATCGAACCCGTCACCTTCTGGGTTGAAGGCGAACGTGCTAACCACCGAGCCACGGAGGCGACATTGAACGACAAACATGCAGTAAGCAGTTTGCTTTGAACCATGAGCACTGAGTAGAACCACTCGTGATCATGAAACCGAAAATGAATCTGATCGTGGCAACGTGCGACGGCGGCGGCATCGGCCGCTCCGGCGCACTTCCGTGGCCACGTTTGCCGACTGATTTTGCGACGTTCGTCAAGCTGACCACCGAAACATCGGATCCACTGAAACAGAACGCCGTCGTGATGGGTCGGAAATGTTGGGAGAGTATTCCGCCGAAGTTTCGTCCGTTGAAAAAGCGACTGAATTTTGTTCTCAGTCGATCGATGACGTCGGCGCCGGCGGAGAATGTCATTCTGTGTCGTTCGTTGGATGACGTGTTCGCGTTGATTTCTTCGGGTGAGCAATTTTGATAGAGACACACAACTCTATTTCAGTTTGCAGTTTTCTGCAATTTTGAAATGGTTTCGAGTCAATCATTCTGCTCGACTCGTTCAAATGTTTTTTTTCTACGTTCTTGACGCCATTTTTACTGGCTGTCTGCTTAAATGTGAATCGAACACAATGGAAAAAAGATCTAATTGAATTGCCGCAAATGAATCATTTACAAACACAATTCACACGTTTTCGTCGAATGCAACAGCACCCCGTTCACTTGCACAGGCCAGCATGCCGGAAAGCCGGTGGAAACTGTCTGGAACATCGGCGGCCACGACATCTACCAGCTGGCGTTCGAGTCGCCGCATTTGCACCGAATTTACCGCACTGAAATCGCGCAAACATTCGAGTGTGACGTGTTTTTTCCGAGAAATTGGCCCCCCCCCCCCACCCCCCCCCCCCCCCCCCCCCCACAAACCTTTTCCCCAAAAAAACCCCTTTTTCTTTCCCCCCCCCCCAACCGGTTTTTTTTTTGTTTAAAAGGGTTCTCTTTAACCCCCTATTTTGTCCCACCATCTATCGACTATCTCTACCCAACCCCCCACCGCCCCCCCTATTTTTTTCGCCCCCCTGTCTTTCCCGTACTTCGGTTGGCTTCCTTGTTGATTTCTTCGGGTAGCACGATGGGTATATTGTTCACTTTGATGGTCTCAATTTTATTTCATCCTTTCATTCGTTGACACTCGTGGTGCTGTTTATCATGCGGATGCGCGAGCGAGCGTCAGCGAGCGGACAGCGCATCACGCATTATATGAGCCGTTATCCTCTCGCGCGCGTTTTTCAAATTTGCTCGCTTCCTCCAGCGAGCATAGTATAAGCCACAAACTTGGTTCTGTGCACACGAAACGAACACCCAAAGTTGTGCTTGGAGCCGCGAAAAAATTTTTATCCGACTACTTTTCATACGCTGTAGACACGAAAAACCTATTCTGAAAACAGTGTTACTTATTTTTCTATCTCTTTTTTTTTCCGGTATGTCATCAACATGTGTTCGCGCTTTCAGTTTTTACCTGCGACACGTTCACAGTCTAGCAAGAATGTTTCCTGGGGTAATTTCATCCGTAGATTTGGAAAAATGGGTTAATTTTTTGCCCCGACCACTTTTTTGGGTAAAAATTTGGGCATTTTTAAAAGTTCGCAGCGTTTTCACCGGGTTTCAAGTGTTCGCCCTTTCAATTTTTAGCTGGGACACGTTCACAGTTGAAGAAAAATGTTTCCTAGGGTAATTTCATCCGTAGATTTGGAAAAATGAGTTAATTTTTTGCCCCGACCCCTTTTTGGGGTAAAAATTGGGCTTTTTTGAAAGTTCGCAGGGTTGTCACCTGGTTTTAAGTGTTCGCCCTTTCAATTTTTAGCTGGGACACTTTCACAGTTGAACAAGAATTTTTCCTCGGGTAAATTCATCCGTAGATTCTGAAAATTTAGTTTATTTTTTGCCCGGGCATTATTTGGGTCAAAATTGTGCATTTTTTGAAAATTCGTAGCATTTTGACTGGGTATCATTTTTTCAGTCTTACAAATTTTGTCTGAGCTACGAAAAATAGCAGAAATGTTTAGTCCGTAGGAATTCAATACGCTGATCACGGATTTTGGGATAGTTTTCTTACGTGAGCAACTCTAGATGCTGAATCGTGACGATTTCGGGCGAATCGGCCGTGGAAGTTGGCGAAATCGGTCCAGAAACGAAAAACAAAAAAAGGGTGTTTTCCAGGGTAATTCAATGCGCTGATCACGAATTTTGGGTTAGTTTTCTTACGCGAGCAACTCTAGATGCTGAATCGTGACGATTTCGGGCGAATCGGCCGTGGAAATTGGCGAAATCGGTCCAGAAACGAAAAACAAGAAAAGGGTGTTTTCCAGGGTAATTCAATGCGCTGATCACGAATTTTGGGTTAGTTTTCTTACGTGAGCAACTCTAGATGCTGAATCGTGACGATTTCGGGCGAATCGGCCGTGGAAGTTGGCGAAATCGGTCCAGAAACGAAAAACAAGAAAAGGGTGTTTTCCAGGGTAATTCAATGCGCTGATCACGAATTTTGGGTTAGTTTTCTTACGTGAGCAACTCTAGACGCTGAATCGTGACGATTTCGGGCGAATCGGGCGTGGAAGTTGGCGAAATCGGTCCAGAAACGAAAAACAAGAAAAGCGTGTTTTCCAGGGTAATTCAATGCGCTGATCACGGATTTTGGGTTAGTTTTCTTACGTGAGCAACTCTAGATGCTGAATCGTGACGATTTCGGGCGAATCGGCCGTGGAAGTTGGCGAAATCGGTCCAGAAACGAAAAACAAGAAAAGGGTGTTTTCCAGGGTATTTCAATGCGCTTATAACAAAATTTGGGTTAGTTTTCTTACGTGAGCAACTCTAGACGCTGAATCGTGACGATTTCGGGCGAATCGGGCGTGGAAGTTGGCGAAATCGGTCCAGAAACGAAAAACAAGAAAAGGGTGTTTTCCAGGGTAATTCAATGCGCTGATCACGGATTTTGGGTTAGTTTTCTTACGTGAGCAACTCTAGATGCTGAATCGTGACGATTTCGGGCGAATCGGCCGTGGAAATTGGCGAAATCGGTCCAGAAATGAAAAACGAGAAAACGGTTTTTCCAGGGTAATTCAATGTGCTGATCACGGATTTTGGGTTAGTTTTCTTGTATGAGCAACTCTAGATACTGAATCGTGACGATTTATGGTGAATCGGCCGTGGAATTTAGCGAAACCGGTCCAGAAATGAAAAACAAGAAAACGGTGTTTTCCATGGTAATTCATTACGCCGATCACGGCTTTTGGGTCAGTTTTTCTTTTGTGAGCGATTCTAGGTACTGAATCGTGACGATTTTGGGGAATCGGCCGTAGAAATGGCATAGGAGAAATCGGCCTAAAAAACGAAAAATGAAAAACCTAAGTTGACCGGGGTTTAGAAGAATGTGTGACCAACGAATTGTGATTTTGGTCCGACCTTCGGGGCTTATGTAAAAGTCAGAATATTATCTAAAAATGCGTGAGACGCATATAAAAGAAGGAATATGGCCTTGTGTAAGCAGTGAAAGACTTGGCTCGACAACGCTTTTCAAGTCTCTGATGTGGTACACACGGATACAAGTACATAAGGGTCATATTTTTGCGCCGCGTTTGTTTGTTTTTTTTTGAAGCATGCCCCCCACCGATTCCGGAAACCCGAAGGTACCAAACTCCGGTGGGATTGGGGAATGGACGGCTCACCATCCCGTGGAACCAATACCCTCGGCATGTGAGGGGGGCAGCCTCTAAGCCCCGCTCTGTCCTGGGGGCACCAGTGATCTTAGCCCGATTTCGGTTTCGGTGGCCTGCGGTCGCTATATCCCCGGAGGGCAGCGAATCCGAAGGTTTTCGTTTTCGTTTTCGTTTTTCTGAAAAGCGTAAAACTTTGAAGTTATTTTTTAATTGTTCTCTTCGATTTAATCTAAAATCACGCCATGTGCGAAATTCTGTAAATTCTGTGCAAAAACAGAAAAATTAGAGATTGCAAAACATTGTTGCATGTAGCTTTTTCGTTGTTGTTAACGTACGCACCGCTGTGTACACACCAGCACCAGTGACAAAAAGGAGTTGTCTTCCGTTGATTTTTACCTTTTTTACCGGTGTCACCTTCAACTAGTGTGGCAGGATAAACCGTCTGTCCCGTGAGTCATTGCCTTTGCCACAGGAGACCTTGCGTTCCGCAATGCTTCTGCGATACAATTTGTCCTGAACAAACCAGTGTCAGCGAGCTAAAGTCTGATTGTTATTTTAGTAGTTTTAGTGGTCGCTAAATGCCCGAAATCCGCAAATGTGAAAGGTCATTTGTCTACAATACAAAGCACGAGGGTTGCCATGTGCAACCGAAATCATAAATAAACGCGCAAAAATATGACTCTTATGTACTTGTATCCGTGTGTACCACATCAGAGACTTGAAAAGCGTTGTCGAGCCAAGTCTTTCACTGCTTACACAAGGCCATATTCCTTCTTTTATATGCGTCTCACGCATTTTTAGATATTTTAAGTTTGAACAATAGCCGAAAATATCGTGATGCCGGTTACAGGCAGTTGTCAAACAAAAAAATGCTACACAGTACTGGGTGGACCACAGTCTAACTCAAAAACATATCCAACCAGCTGATTGGTTGATGCATGCATTCTGTGCGTGGGTTGCTGTGGAGGCGGAGTTTGGTGTGCACAGAATGCATGCATCACTTGATCAGAAGTTAGACTGTAGAAGATCAGGCGAATCTTATGATTTTTTTCAAACAAAACAACATTCAGTCAATTGCTGCAACGTTTGAAACTTGACACCTGACGCTCAATAACGTCGTGTCTCAAAAAACATTCGAAAAATGCTACCTGTACCGTAAAATCTGAATTCGAGTTCCGCAGTTCAGTATCAGTCGATGTGACTGTGTACGAGACCTCGTGCTTTTCAAACTTTGCGTTGTGCTCGTCGACGAACTTGAGATTGTCCGTGAAAATGCCGAGCCGTTTCGTTTCTTCTTCCGGTGTTTTGTAGGCCTTCATTGCGTCAAAATGTCTTTCGACTGTGCTTGTTCATTACGTTTCACTTGAACTTGAACTGAACCGATTGAGAAATGTGGTTTCACCTGAAATTCACCATGATCAGTTTTCACCACCACCAAAAACTTGCGAGGCTCGATCGGCCAACGGAACAGCGGCGCGAGAATTGTAAACAGAAAGACGGCGATTTTCATCGTTTTGCAACAATGTTTCCTTTGCTGTTTTAAAATTGATAACAGCGCCCGTTTGTTAGACGACTAAATTTCAACTGATTGCTGTCGAACAGTGGATTGCAAAACTTTGGTTCTTCGTTGTCGATTCTATCGTTTCTTCGGTGACAACAAATGGCGAAAAAACACTTTTACCGTTTCTGCACCATAGCTGATTGATTGGCTTAGCAGTTTTTTTTATCATCAAGAGACACCACGTTCAGAACAGCTGAAGATGTTCTTCCTTTCGAACATAATCTTCCTGGATCTAAAACTGACACGTTTCACCAAGAACAGGTGTTTGGCTTCCGCCAGCTGCATTATTGTTTTCGTGGAGTGAAGTGAATCCAATTTTTAGAATCTTGATTCCATGTGTTTTGTGGCTAATTAAATTACAGCAAATCATCGATTCCGTTAGTACGGAGGGGCATTTTTGTTTGCGTTTCTACGAATTTGTTTTACCGTGTTTCCTTTTGTTTCTCTTCTGCTGTTTCGTCAATGAACAAGAAATGATAGTTTTTTTAAAATTATTGTAATCTCTCGCAGAGAAACCAGAGACAAGATTCGTGATTATAATAACTGACGTTAAAAACATCTTAAAAACATACAACAAAAATTCCGGGAAAAACGCAGATCATTCGACTGTACAGGCATGATTTGTTCCGTGCTCTGGCATCTTTGGCTGTCGTTGTCGTTCAAATGGCCGTTTCAAACCAACGGGTACGAGGTGTCTGTCGCGATGCCGCACATGTTTTCGTGGTTGCGAGCCATCCAGATGTAACCTTGATTGCCCCACGATTCGCTCCAGCTGCAGCAGAAGAAAACCAAAATGAACAGAAACATTGCTTGCCGGCGCCACGCCATTCGGTTACGCCACGCTACACAGTCGAAAAACTGCTACGTCCCACTTCGTCCTATCCCACTTCGTCGTAACACACCTGTTCTTGACGATCCAATACGCCTGTCCGTCACTGGTGGTGTCATAGCCAACGGCAAGCACTGCGTGATCGAGGCGTGTCTGGCTGCACTGTGGTTCCACATAGAGACCTGAATTTGAAAAGATAAATTGTCTCCATAGAAGAAAAAAATGGAAGAAACTCATCGTCTCCCCATAGTCAAGTGGTTAGCAGCGTGGCCTGCCTCGCGAGTGGGTGCGAGCTCGAAACTCGCTGGTAGGGAAAATAATCTCACGCATTTTCTCGAGAGATGAAACAAGCCGGCTTCTCATCGTTACGGTCCTCCGTGGCGTAGAGCAGGTGCCCTTCTCGAGCGCACCGAAAGGCGATTTCGCCATTTGCGAACAAGAACTGCTGGTTTGTGTGCGAGCCTTGTTCTTTCAGGTGAAAGAAAACTAAACGAAGTTTTGCGAAAAAAAACGGTCGGGAAAAAGTGTTGGGGCCGGGCCTCGTTTGTACAGCTGGAACGAGCGGTGTGCGGCGTCGATGGCGACGGAGATCGGTCCAACGGTGGCGACCGCCTCTTGCAGCTTCGATTCGTCCTTGCGCGGCAGACGCACGTAGCCGCTCACGGTGGCCGCCGAGTTCGCTGGCTTGTAGCGACAACGATCGTCCTGCATCGTCGCACTTGTTTTTGCGGCTTGAATTGTTTGCGTTGGGCAGGTTGATTTTTTTTGTGAAATTTAGTGAAAGATTGAAAATTCGCGCTTGATTGTTTGGTTGCCGATCTCTCTGACACGCTGCTGATTGATTGGCCGCAGCCGACCGGATATGTTGATGTCAATCACTCGTCAACCAATCAGCGATAGCTCGACGAAAAATGCACCAGCGAAACCATTGGGTAAACCAATTAATTACGACCAACCAATATACAGTTTTTCACCAGCGAAAAAGCCTCCAAAACTCCTGCGCGTCACTCACAATCGCCTCGTACGGATACGAGTTCTCGGTGTCGATGCCCCCGTTCTCCTTGATGTACTCGAACGCCTGATACGGCCAGCCACCGCCGCAGCCGGCGTTGCCCTGATCCCACGAGCAGTCCACTAAATTCTGCTCCGACAACGAGATCAGATCACCGGTTTTCTTGAAATGCTGACCCTCGAGTGAGCCGGTCTGTGTAAAAAAAAGAAAAAGAAAAACTTTGAGAAAAAAACGGTGAGCGCAATCTGGTGAAAACGGGTGTTGTTTTTCGTGTTTTTTGCTCTTCGTGTTGTTAGAAAAAAGAAACAAAACTTACGGCTGAGAACGCCCAGCACGAGCCGCATTGCTTCTGGAAAAAAATGGAAAAAACAACAGATCTTCATCAACAAAAACACAAACAAAATTTCACAAAAATGAAACGAAAAACGTAATAAAACTGGCGACCTGATTCTTGACTGGCGTGACGTAGCCGTGCGTACGCCAGTCGACGCTGGCGGGCAGATTGACGAAGTTTGGCGACAGATATTGGCTGGCATTACTTGTCAGTGGCAGACGGTTGCCGAGGTAAGCCTTCGCGTATTCGTCGACCGTCTAAGATTGAAAAAAGCGGTGGTCCGCCCACTCACAAAGTAAATCATAACCACATAGCAACAGCCAGTGCGCTGGTTGGTTGCATCCCACTGCTATACAACCAATCAGCAAGCGCGTGTATCATTCCCGTGCGATCGTGTGGTGGACCGTGGTGAGTCCGCGCTGTCATGCAAGGAGCCATGCAGTACGGATGACTTTGCGGTGTTGTGCATCCGGCAGATTCACCAAATTCCACAGTACCGTCGCACTGACAAATTTAGGACGTAAAAGTGTTACAACAAATGGGCACCTTCGAATAAACGAACATTTCACAGTCAAAAACGTTTTTTTTGTCAACAAACGCACTTTTATTGTGTGTGCTAAAAAATGTGACCTATTGTGACTGATCAAAAATTACAAAAAGTGCATTCAATAAGCATTGTTGTATTTCAGTTTTATGGTTGCTACACCAACCAGGTCGGCGAACTGATTGACGCCGACTTCAAACGAGACCTCCTTCTTCTGGAATTTTGCGTTGTGCTCGTCGATGAACTTCAGATTGTCCGTGAAAACGCTGAGCCGCTGGGCCTCTTCCTCTGGTGTTTTGTAGGTTTTGCCTGGGAAAAGTGATGCCATTTGCAAATTTTGAGTTCTATGAACAAAACACAGTGTAAATTCAAAGAAACTGGACATGCTGACTGGACTGCGCATTCATCACCTGCTGAGGTGACCAAACAGTGCAGTGGTGGAAATTTACACACGGACAAAAACGGACAACACGCGCAAGTTGCCGTCGCAAACAAACACACAGGCACGTTCACATTGCGCTGTTTGCAAAGTGTGCATTCGCAAAGTGCTAGTGTGGATGTGAAGACGTTGCATTCGGTTATGTACAGTCGCACAGTACCGTCTGCCGTTGTACAGCCACAAACAAACACGCACGCACACATACGCTGACGGTTGCGCTATGGTTGTGTTCTTTTGTATGTGCGCGTGTGTGTTTTGTGGCTGTACAGCACATTACTAATGTCACAACCGAATGCACTGGCTTCAGACTAGGACGTTAACAACAGAGTGTGTCCGTCGTGACAAACAGTCTAAAAATCATGCACTGAACGAAGTGCACGGTCTTCAGACAACAAGTTTACCATGATCGGTTTTGAACTGGAGAAAGAGCTGCGCAGCACTATCGGCCACCGGGCCAGCAGACGCGCACGCAAACGCAGCGGCAATTAGCAAAGCTAAGGTGTTCATAGTTGCGTCGCTGTTACACTTTCTCTTTCGTTACTGAACAGCCAATAAGCCCGAGGCACGGAAAAAGTGCCCCACAATCAGATTTGATTACCAAAAAAACTGGTAAACCAATGTGACAGTGGGTCACCGAATTGCACAATTTTATACGCTGTGTTCCCGTGACGTCAGCTGATGTAAACTGCTGATAAAAAACAATTTTTAGCTGAAAACATATGACCGGCAGTTTATTGACAGCTGTATCAGTCGTTTGTTCTGCGTTACCACGGGCCAATCAGCCTTCTCGATTTGAGCGGAGCAATTTGATTTGCAAAATTAATTAGTCTGTTTGGACTCGGGCGGTTATCTTTTCGAATACTTTCATGTGGCGTCCAAACAAATTCGGTTTACGCATCGTTTATGTTTTGCACGCTCTGCGTTCTCGTGATTTTTTGATGAACTTCGATTTTTTATCGTTTTTTTAAAGAGAACAATCAGTAAATACAAACAATGACATCAGCTTGGTAAGTCAGATGACCTGCTTTTTTGCCCGCAACAATCAAACTTTTCTGACCTGGGTGATAAGAAATTTTGAGTGCACCAGCAAACCTGGTTTTCAAACGGTAAAGTGCGTGTTTTTTGATCATTGGTCTCACCTTTTTACTCTGAGTTCGCGACGCTTCGTCAAAAACGTCTTGTGATGAGTTGAGAGAGTCGAACCAAAACTCGGGTCGAATGTGAATGCTGATTCGGTGTGAAACAGTCTTTTATCTTCTGTGTCCGTCGTCATTGCGCATTATTAGGAAATTTTGTGACTGTTCTTGGTCGTTACCACTTTCGAGAGCGTTGAGTTGAAATAAATTGAGAATTGAATTAGAGTTGACTGTACACCCCAACCAATCGCGACGACCATTCAAGACGTCAAAACAGCAAAAAGCAAAGCAGACATTGAATACCTAAACTATGCGGTTGCTATTTCTGCAAGCATCGTGCCAAAAAGCAGGTTTGAATCACTTGTTTTATCATCACTTTTTTTATTTTCCTCTGTACACAGAAATAAAAATCCAAGAATCTCGCGGACAAAAAAAGAGAACCAGCAAGCAATAAAAAGATCGTTATTGAGCAACAAAAAACCGCTGGGCTCGTGTTTGATCGTGTGTGTCACAGAAACAAAAACATCCAAATCAACACAAAAACATATGAGCTCTCTGGTGCCAGATTCACAAAAAAATAAATATACACTGTGTTCCACATGAGATTACAGTTTAGTGCGTACATTCGAGCGAATAACCGTTGTTGTCAAAAAAAGCGTCCAAACTGCTCACCCCCACACCATAAAACAGTTTTAAATCAAAGAACTAAAAAAACGACAAAAAGTTTGGTTGATTTAAGAGCGCAAATCACGTTCCGGATGCCAACAATAAAACGTACTGCAGCAGGTGCCTCTGACAAACTGAAATTCAGCACACTGATTGGCCGCTGTGCTGACAAATTCAAAAGCAGCAACCAAACAGCTTGCCTGTAAAATATTTCGGTGAAAAAGCCAACAGCAAATCCCATCCCAACCAACACAAAAAAAACAAACTACACATCAAAAAACACGACAACACAATCGAACTGGTAAATTCATTAGCAACTGAAAACTGAAGCTAGTACCGTATTACCTCTAATAAACCCCCATGGGGGTTTATTTCTTCAGCGACTTCTGGGGGTGGGGGTTTATTTTTTGGGGGGGCTTTATTTTTGGGGGGGGGGGTTTATTTGGAAACCATTTTTAGGAGTGGGCAAAATGGCAAAAATACCTTCCATGGCAGGAAGGAAGTCGCAAAAACTTCTACTCTACATAGAAATTTCCTTTTACAACAGCCTTTTGTCATGAAATTACCATTAACTCATCCATTTGGGGCCTTTGGTAGCACAATTTCATCATTTTCACTGCAACCAGCCACTGAATTCGCTGGGTATGTGTTTCAAACAGGTTTCAATAATCCCCCATGGGGGATTATTTGGGGGGGGGATTATTTGGAAACTTGTCGAGGGGGTGGGGGTTTATTTTGGGGGGGGTTAATTTTGGGGGGGTTTAATAGAGGTAATACGGTATATGCAAGACAAAGCAGAAACAGCTATTTGTTTGTTTGTAGTGGCAACCGAAAGAAAACAAAAAAAAACAAAGATCACATACACGTCGTTGGCAAATGAAAAACACAGAAAAAAACAATGGTGCAAAACGTTCAAGACAGTTCGACAGAGGCAAGAGATGAGAGTTCGTATTCAAATGACGATCAAGCCGAAAATGGTTTTTCAAATCACCAGATCTTCACAATGAAACACGCAAAAACGAAAAGTATGTGGCCTGTAATTTAAACAAAGTCGTTTCGTTAGTGCAGTCTTTGCCTGAACACCGTGCACTTATTCTTTGACACACCTATTGTTGCTCGATCCACATACACAGTAACATGCTGACACGCCATCGCAAGTGTTGTTTGGCATTGTGTTTTGTGCAGCACAGAGTGAACTGATGTGTGAACGAACAAGCATCCCGTCTTCAGACAAGAACACTTCGTGCACGTGTGTGTGTGTGTGTGTTCGACTGCAAAAATATAACGGCTATTTTTTGTACAACGTCACCGTAGTTCTGATCTGCTCAGACAGTCTACCATTCCATCGAAAAAAACATTATTTTGAACGTGAATCCAATAATAAAAGACCATAAAAAGCTGTTATAAATCGACCAATTTATATAAAAAGCAGAGACACCAACAATAAGCGCGTAAAACGACAGTGAGCAAACCATACCAAAAAAGCGATCAAAAAACACCCAAAAGCACCACAACACCGGACCCAAAAAACGTAAAACAGAGACAAAAGCACACCAACATTCCAACCGTTGCACAAAACGAAATATATACCGCCAGCATCGATTTTAAGTAGAGTAATGAGATTTTTAAAGAGTTCATAGAGCACGCTTTGATTATTATTTTATTCGATATATTTTGAGTTTTTGAACTGATGAATGAATGAAAGAGGACAAAAGTTAAATCTCAAGATGAAACTGATAATCTGGTACATTTTTTAAATTCAGGTTCAAAACTTTTAATTTCCAAAAACAGCATGCACGCTCATTCAAGTTGTTATCTTGTGGATTTGCGTGTCGAGATTTCACAGTGAATGAAAGAACACAAGTAGAATGTTCCAAAATACCCGAAAACCAACCAATAAATTATCGAAAAACGCATCAAAAGCGTGTAGCACCATTAATCGTTGTGATGATTACTAACGGTCTATCAACCGGTCTACCAATCAATCACTCAACTGGTACAATCACGAACTTGTTTGTCATGAAGTTCTCTCACGTGAGCAACACTGAAAATACCACCCCCAATTCAATAATAAACGAATAAAGTTCTAGCCCAAAGACATTATACATCAGTTATAATATAACACGTGCTGTTGCACAGCCACAAACAAACACACAGGCAGGCACACACCACGCACTGCCGCTGCTGTATAATCGCACGTGTGCGCGTGTATGACCGTGCAACGTGCCTGTGTTCATATTTCAACCAAGTTCCATATGCACCACAACTTCACACGAGCCAAATTTTGGGCACATTGCTTCCAAAAAAACACTTCCAGTGGAATGCACACAGGTCCGGGGTAAGCGGAAATTTCAGCCAGAATGAAAGCTCGATCGATGTCCAGTCATTTGCCGCTGCCCGATCGCCATTCCTGCGGCGGAACTCCGACGTCGACGAAAATGTGATAGTACAGGGGACGTTTCGTCACCTGTAAGAAGAACGGCGACTTCAAGATGATTCAGAATGCTCGGCTCTTTGAAAAATACACGGTATTTATTTTCTGTTTGGCGTTGCCGCCAGACGTGTCTTGTCTCGTCACGTGAAATTTTCCACTGTCTCTCGTCTCGTGGTGGTAACCCTACGTTCATAAAGAAAGACCAGTGCTATTAATGCGACCCGTATAATTGCGGCACGAAGAACGGCGGTCAAAACGATTACTACTCTTCGGGCCGCAATTGTAGTGCCGAAATTGACGCCATTTTGGGCAGATCTGCCCGACTGACGAGGCACGTGGACTTGCAGTCACACCGCCGTATGTGGCAGCTGGGCACAAATAATGGTAAACAGCAAACTGATCGTGTTACACACGTGAAAAATATGATTTTGAACACATTTTTCGCAACACATAAAAACAGCACGAGGCGGGCACCGCACGGCCAGAAACGTTGAGCAGAATACCCTGAGCGCGACCAACACCGACCTTCAAGATTCGCCAGTGTTGCTGTTTCAAGCCGTCGCTCGGGCCGCGTTTCACAGCGTTCGCCAGCAGATCATAACTGAAAAGTTTTTTTGAACGTTTCGAGGTGAGAATATAAACATCACGGAAAATGTTTTCTGTTTGAAACTGTCGGAGAAAAAACTCGTTGTCGCCTCCGTGGCCCGGTGGTTAGCACGTTCGCCTTCAACTCAGAAGGTGACGGGTTCGATCCCCCCCACGGAGGATGACAAACTGCCGCCAGTGTAGCTCTCTACTCTAATAACTACACTCGTTTTCAACTAAAGCTTTCGGATTCGCTGCCCTGCGGGGATATAGCGACCGCAGGCCACCGAAACCGAAATCGGGCTAAGATCACTGGTGCCCCCAGGACAGAGCGGGGCTTAGAGGCTGCCCCCTCACGTGGCGAGGGTATTGGTTCCACGGGATGGTGAGCCGTCCGTTCCCCAATCCCACCGGAGTTTGGTACCTTCGGGTTTCCGGAATCGGTGGGGGCGTGCTTCAAATATTAAAAAAAAAATTATTATGAATAAATTGAATTTTTGAATCGCGTTCACCAATTGTGTGGAACTTCCAAATAATGAAAAACTGTGGCCAATCCGAGTATAGCCAAGTTTTTAAACGTGTCTCGTCGTCAATGACGTCATGTGATCTGAAACATGCGCTACACTAGTCTTGCACAGCCAAGTTTGGCTGATCGATTCACGTGAAAACATGCACGCGAATGGAATGAAATGAACTGAAAACTCTGGTGTCTGTGCATGAGAAACGAGCGGTTTGAAAGCAAATCGGCGTCATTGAAGTTCGACACGTTCGAATAAATCTACAATACTACATTTATGAATGGTTCTCAAAATGTTCGAAATCAAACCATACATTTGATTTTTCGCCGTTCGCGAGCGTTTCACGTGCTTCAGCATTGTGAAGCCGCCGATTTCTTTCAGCGGGCGCTCAATCGTGAAACCAGCACCTTGGATTCGTTTGCCTGCAAAAAGAGACAGTTTTTGATTTTTTACTGTTTTATGAACATCGCTGAACACACGCAGTGTCGGGCTGTGATTTGTCGGAACAAATGTGCATTTTTCCACGACACCGCGGTTTTTTCGAGAAACATTTTATCGTTAATTTGTATTCTCAGAGAAAAATGTGCCCACTTCTCGCTACCGTTCCAGTTCAAACAGGCGTTGGCGGAAAAATCTCGTGTGCAGCTAAAAAACGGAAACACATTCAATTTCTACAACTAGAATCTGACATTCTGATTGGCTGCATCGAGCTGGTTGACCCAATCAGTGTGGCCAAATCACAATCAACCAATCAGCGACCGATTGTCTATGATTCACAGTTCAATGGTAGACAACAGGGCAGAAAAATAATTAAACGGGATGTGAAAGTTGACACAAAAAACGATTCCAGAATCAATCGCATTCGCATTAGCGTCTTGTACCGTACCCATGTCGTCGTCCTCTCCACCCCACGCCCAGTACATGTTCGAAAAGCCGTTCACTTTGTGGTAGTCAGCCATGTTTAGTGCCAGCACACCGCCCACCAGATAATCGTACCAGAGTCTGTTTGATTCAGAAGATTACGGTCAATTGCTAAAACGGACGGTCCACAGAGTACGGTATTCACCGTATTCGGTCTCGACACGATCTTGTTCTTGCTTCAACCTCGAAGGAATGAGATGATTTGAAAATGAAAGGCACGATGAAATCGAAACGAAATTGTTGTCATTTATGAAAAAACCGAGAACTTCTACAGTACGACATCGTGACGAGAGACCGACTAGCGAATACGGTATCAAATACCGTACTTCATGGGTCATCCACCTCTTTTGTATCTGTTTAGATTTGTTGAAAACTGCATATTGTCCAGCAATTAAGCGGCATTCGTGACGCATAACTGTGCTAAAACATAGCTATGCGGTCACGAAATACTGCTTCATGAATGCACCTTAAAAACAGACAAACTATTACACTCGCATTCCACATGAACACAATACAAACAGCCTCATTGCCAAAGCACCCCAAAAAACAACCAAAAACAGCAACGGACTCATAGCCGAGCGAATTCACGAAGGCGCCGATGTGGCGCGGCACTTGCGGACAGCCGTACGAGTTGCGGTCGTCCTGCGGGAACATGTCGACGTCGTGGAAGACGACGCAGTCCACTGCGAGCTTCTCGGCCACCGTGAACGCCGCGTTCATGATGCGACCCTTGTTGAACAGATCGTGGCCGTACTGCAATGTGCGTGACGCGTTCATCCGGGGAAAAGGTTCACAAATTAACATGCTGCTCATACAGTTTTAAGGCGGAAACACCATTTAGTTTTTCGTCCGTACGCACAAACGTCGTTCTAAATCCCGTATGCAAACTAATCGTGTCCGTAATGCATTAAGATAGCACACACGACACGATTTCTAAATCGCGTGGCCATTTTTTACGTGTCGTGTCCGTGCGTACGCATAAAAAACTAATTGCTAAACGCGCCTTTATCGGAGTTTCCTGCTTTTCCGCGGAATAAAATGGATGGATGGAACAACAACAAGTGCACGACAGAGCAGACACGATCTTATTAGTAACATGATGTCATCATGTTCATCTTGTTACGCGAGTGGGTCAAGCGCGACTGCGGCGCATCACTACTGATTGAGGCCATCGCTCTTCTGCCTCTGTAAACCGGGTCGAAATGCAGAGAGCCCATCCCAAAACGTCGCTTGAGTTGCTTCGTCCGCTGCGAACTGATACACCGTGAATGCCGCTTTTTGCGGTGTCGCCCAGTAAGCGTGGTGTTCCACACTGCACGCGCGGTGTCAGTTCGACGCAGACAACGCAAAAACGGACGTTAAAAACGCTCATTTTTACGCGTTTTACCAAAAACAACCGAACGTGTCGAGCAACCTGTTCCGTAACGATGAACCTGAAGTCGAGCAGCTGTCGTTGTAGCATCGGAATCAGGTAGTCCAGGAGACGGTTCAAGTGCGACTGGCGGTCGCGGAATGGAATGATGATTGCAATCTGCAACAGGCCGGCAGAAACGCATTTTAGTTATTGAACACGATTCGGTGTATTCTGGTGAGCAGAGTCGTCAGCAGAACGATTCCGCCAATCAGCGCGCCGAAAACAAACAAAAACAGGAAAGCAATGGAAATTTGTTCAATTCAGTAACACTAAAACGGCATTCATGAAGCAGTATTCACTGACGGAGTGGCGAACATGCGTCAGTAAAGTGTTCTTAGGCGATGTTTTTAGCCAGGGCTAACCCAGAGAAGCGTACAGAACGTCATTGAGTGGGGCGTCCATCGAGTTTTCCGTCATTAAGTGCCTACATACTCCTCGGCGGGGCTCGATCCCCCGAGCGCACAGACAAGAGTCTACCGCACTACCACGACCACCACGCCACGAGGGTGACAACTACATGTTTTTTTAACCAACTTTATGCCGCGGTCGACAGTGCGACGGACGCCACCGCCCACCGGGGCGAATCGTGCCGTGCGACCGAGCAACGCTGGCCTCTTTCAGACCGGGAATCAGTAGCACCGCTTGCGAGGCGCGGCCTTCTGCAGACAAAAGTGATGGTGAACAAGAAAAATGTAAAAAAAAACTAGTCAAAAGTAGGTGACATCTGAATCATGTCTGTGAATGTGGAGTCGCTGCTGTTTCCATTTACGTGCCCCCCCCATGTGAATCTGCCGCATGTGGTGAACATTGCCGCAATCTTCTCGGATGCGTGCCTACCACATATGGCAGCAGGCAGAGTCGCCAGCACCACGTTCCACTACACCGTCGCACGGGTATGTTATTCATACCAGCGGCATAACATCCAACAAAGTAGTCGCTGTGCAGAGTTTTGTTTTCCGAGCCAACAGCCACTGGTACACAAGCGCCTCAAAAATTCCAATAAGCCTCCCATTCAGCGTCCCATTCTCGTGGCTCAAAGGCACTGGCCCAGGGGACAATCAGTGGTGTCCATTCACCTTTACGCCAAATCACCGGACCGGTTAGACTATACTGGAAACTGGTGGTGAAGCCGTGAGGGTCTTTCTTTTTTTCTTTTATTTGCAAAATAAATGTAAAATTCCCCGTGAAGGACTTACAAATAACAAAAAAAAACGGAAAACCCGCACGCACGCAGCAACGGCGACGGCTCCGGACACAGCGGCAGAGAGTCGCCCTTGGTCGCGCGCGCATCATCCTGCGTCCATACGAGCTCGGTTTCATTTGCCGATTGTTGGTCGACGCTGCTTTGATTCGTGACGACGCCGACAGCGGCGCTCAACGGCGAATGCGGCTGTGCTTCGCGTTCCGCCAGCGATTGCGAAACACCGCCACCACCACTGTCAAGCGTCCGACGTTGTTTTGCTGTGATGAGATCCATTCTGTTTCGAGCGTCCGCACCATTTTGTGTTGCGATGCGCTGATCATTGGCGCGTTCTTCTCGTTGACGGTCTGTCCGCGTATCAGACGCAATAAGTTTGCGACGATGTTCGCTGTTCACAGCGGTCGAATCGGCCACAATGGTCGAATTTTCGTCGAGCATTTTCACGACAGCTTGATGAAATCGAGAGCCGCCGTCACCGTCGTCGCCGCCGGCTGCTTTTTCCGGGTTTTGGTCTGGAAACACATGTTGAAAAGTCATTCACGGTGCATACGTCGAATGTGTGGCAACTTTGCGGCGATGACAGAGAGGAATTCTGTTGCAGAAAACAATGTGTCACATTCGCAGGAAATGAAATGATTGTTTCGATGGATCGCCAATTTTCTGCACGACCAATCCGTGTTTCACACTTAATATTATCATAAGATCAAGGACTCGTGAACAGTCCTAGCTGTACAAACGTCAGACGAGACACACATCATTTGGCCGATGCTTCACAATGTTTTCACAGCCGATCACAAGCAAAAAAAGTGCCCGTTCATCCTACTGCACGTATGTACGCCAACAAAAGTCCAACATAACCGTCACTACTGAGAGCCGTCTGTCGGCGACCGGCCGCCACTTTCACCGATCCATCCACGGCCACATCGCCAACTGGCAACTTCGCCAGTTGCGGCGGAGCAAGGCGGGGACGAGCAGCTGCGGCCGCCTCTGCGTTCTCATCTTCGTATCTGCGATGGTCGAAGACAAATCGAAATCGAGTGATTTTGGGGAACTCGCTGATTGGCTAAAGTGAGAGCTGAGGTACGCTGATTGGCCACAGTGAAAGGTACGCTGATTAGCTGCGAAAGCTATGCAATAAACTGCGTTTCAGTGTTGCATTCTGCCATTTTGTGAGCGCGAAATTCAAATGTATGTATGTAGTGGACGGATGGAATTCTCTTGACAATCAATCACTAGTTGCCCGAAAGTGGGGCGAAACTCAAAACTGAAAAAAACCTCACCCAAGGTCAACAACTGCGACGTCGTCGACGGATTTCGCGACCGTCAAATTCACGGACTCCTGATTCGGATAGGCAGCGTTGAAGTCGTGACTGGAATCAAGTGGAAAAAGTGAGAAAAAAACGCCCGAGGATGTGAAATGTTAAGTTTATCGCTACACTTGCGAACGAAAGCGTCCACAAAAAAGCGAAAATGCCCAAACGACCGACTTCAGTTGCCTCAACTGCTGCCCGGCCGAGTGCGTCTGATCGGGCGGCAAGTGGCGATTGGTGCCTGCGCCGGTGCCAGACGATGTGAACAGGACGGAAGAGACGACCAAGTAGCACGTCATCAGCGCGCAGGCCGTTGCAAGTATCCTCCTCAGCAGCAGCATACACGCGCCGTTCACCTTGCGAGCTCGCAAGCGCATCGCTGCTGCCGCGCACGCAGGCGAGATCGCGCGAGAAATTCGCGCAAAAAGTACGCGACTTTCCGCCTACCAGTCAACCAGTGGAAATCAGTTTTATTCTCTCTTCTGGATTTTTATGTAATGTTTATTTTGTCAGTCGGTGATTCCGTGATGCGCCGCTGTCCCGTATCGTGAAATAGCGGCATTGTTGCGCGGGTTTCGTGGATCAGTGAGCTCTTTTTTGACCTGTTCAGTTTCTCTCTCACGTTGAATCAATGAATAATGACATCAATATTTTATGTGGCACCCATGATAGATACATCGTGATTAGTAATTCGGTAACGCATTTTGGTTGCGTTTTGATTATTGTATCTGAAAACATGCCTTGTTATGCAGATTATCGCAGTGAGAAATATTCACACCATCACACCAGACCGGACCGTCAAAAAGCGAATTTTCAACAAAAATACACAACATTCCATCGGGGTCACTTTCGCCAAAGGTTCGCCAAGTATGCCAGATAAAAAAGCTTTCATAAAAAACGACCTGATGAGCTCTCTGGTTCAATAAGCCAGACGTTACGAACATGATATTTTAGCCTTTTGCATTACTCAGGTAGAAGCGAAAATTACTAACAAACTAGCATGAACATCAATATCATGGACCAACCAAGCATTAAAACAGTACAAGCTGTGCTGAAGCTGCACAGCCTACAGTCCCCGACAGACGGAAACTACCACAACTGTATTGAACTAATTCTATTGATAGGACGTATAAACCAATAAAAACCTGTTCAGTAATATATCTATAATTGGTTGGTCTGTTTGTGTTACCATAATGAATGAATGAAACGGTTTTCATATGACCAATGAAGACAGACCGTTGAAGAACGTAGCACACTAATTGACTCTGAAGAGTCCCGTCATGATTCAGCT
>JASANC010001828.1:0-25587 GCA_030248135.1 Theristus sp. LFF4_11 | reverse complement strand
TGTACAGTGCCCAGTCATTCTACTCTGCAGCGCATGTAAATTTTGAAACGACTCGTTCCTCGCGTAGAATTGACTGTTAAAATTATTTATCCACTGAAAATGTATGTCACCAATACGATCAAGCACGTTGTGTTATGTTTTCTCCGGTTCAGATGTGCGTACGACAAATGGTTACAGCATTTTGCAGCTACTGTAGGTAGCAATTTTAGGTAATAAAATTCTACGCATCTAGAAGGAAAAAAAACGAAATACCGGTTTACAAATCATGCACAATAGAAATAAGCTCGTCTCTGGCATGTGTAGTAGAACAGTAACTGGTCTGGTTGCAAGCATGCGCAAAGAAGCACATGAACACCAACAGCTTGTGATTCGCACATTGCTGCTGCATTCATACACACATGTACACTGATGCTATGCTGCTGCTGCAAAAATGCATTCGATAGAGACATACACAACAACATGCAATAAAATGTGCGTATGCGGTGGAAAATCATATGTGCACGATTTAATGCTCCGTGAAAACGTTGCAGCTCCAAAAAATGTTGTGAGAAAGTTACCCATTGCTGGATTAAAGTTTTTAACAAAAATGCTGTTTTTAATCTTACGAAGTTGTTTTTTGAATTGCTGAAGTAACAAAGCGTAACCTTCTCTACTGTCTGAGCTGCTCGAACACGTATTGAGTGCACAAGTCTGTACTTGTGCCGTTATGCTGTCTTATAAATTGCACAATGTTTCTGAAGATGCCATTCGCAGACATGAGCTGAGATTTTTCAGTTCATTTTGCGTTCAATGTGCACGCTTACACACGGATGCACACACACACGGAACGCTTTTAACTGGAAGCACATTTCAAGCACATATTTCTAGTCGGATGGACCTTATTTTGCGGTCTCCACAAGCCTCAACCTTTACCCCATAAACGGTTCCATTATTTTCTTTGATTTCACCACCTAGACCACTTTGAAAATCGGTTTGAAAATGGGCATTCTTGTTTTCTTCTACAGTGGCAGCCTTTTTTATGAGGCGGGCGTCCATCAGCAGAGTGAATGAGGGTTTTTAATACAAAGAGTATCGCCTTTTGGAAGGATGAAACATGTATTATGTACATGCACATTACTACATTACTATGAGTAATGGCAACTGTTAGACGACAAAAGTATACTTTAAGAAAAAATACATTTGGCAGTACTTTCATGCGTTTGAAAGTACTAATTGGTATCTTTTCAAATGTACAGTAAATTAGTTTCTGCTTAGTTGATGTACAACACCTGCTCATCATCTCACGGTCAGACAGATCTTTAGGGTCAACGCAGCTAGGTGTATCGTGTGTGTATATTATACAATTCCTGCTGGTTAGAATTTTACAGATACACAAAAATAAATCCATTGAGTAAGACGTATACAGCCGAAAACGTTTTGAAAAACGTACATACCGGTATACCAAAAAGTCTTGCATATTGGAGAATCTTATATAACCGAGAAAATCCAATATTTGATACACAAGGGGTACCCACCACGAGGGGGGTGATGAGTCGTGAAAGTGTGGGGTACCTACCGGAGAAGGGGTGGCGGGTTTTGGGGATGGGTGTCATAGCCCCCCCCCCCCCCAACGAGGCGCAATTTCGTGCTATGTGGGAGGTACACTCCTCATCTTCGGTATTGGTCTGTCCCAAGAAACGACTACCGTATTACCCCCAATAAACCCCCATGGGGGATTAATACGTCAGCGACTTTTAGGGGTGGGGGTTTATTGGTGGGGGGGGGGGATTATTGGTGGGGGGGGTTTATTTTACAAAAAATTCTAGGGGTGGGGGTTTGTTGAAAAATAGCAAAAATACATTGCATGGCAGGCAAGAAAGTCGCAGAAACTTCTACTCTACATAGAAATTTCCTTTTATAACAGCCTTTTGTAATGAAATTACTATTAACTCACCCATTTGGGGCCTTTGGTAGCACAATTTCATCATTTTCACTGCAACCAGCCACTGAATTCGCTGGGTATGTGTTTCAAACAGGTCTCCAATAATCCCCCATGGGGGATTATTTGTGGGGGGGGATTATTCGGAAACTGGTCGGGGGGTGGGGTTTAATGGTGGGGGGGGGATTAATGGTGGGGGGGGGTTTAATGGGGGTAATACGGTATGTATTAATAAGCGGACTTTGAAATGAAATTCGGAAATACAGTGAAAAAGCGCATGAAAACAAAGCAAATTTGGGAAAAGAAAAAGAGCGCTTCTTCTGTCATTGATACGGCTCTGAAGTCTCAAGAACAATTCCGCCGATACCGAAGCAACAAAATAAAACACATTAACAGTGCCGCATCACAAACACAGATATATAGCTGAAACCTTAGAAAGCAGAATTAATTTTGACCATCTAAAAACGGCAAAAAGAAACTTTTTATGGTCAGTGCGTCTGTGTTCCTTCGACAATGAGTTTTGCGGTAGTAAAATGGCGGCGGCAATGTAGCGATGCATTTTTTTTAATCTGTCTTATTGGTGGCGCAAGTTTTCGCGTGTCACATGAATAATGCATGTATGTACATGTTGGTGCGCCACGCATGAGCATGATAAGTTTTTTTACCGCAACGTGCTTGATTCCACCTGAAAGTTCCATTCAAACTGCAAAAACCACGAAAATACTGATAATGCCCGTTCGAAAATGAAGAATAATGAATGAAACTGGGTCCATGAAGCTTTCCCGAAAATAACAAATTAGGACGGTTCCAGGGTGATCATGCGGATGCGCGAGCGAGCGAAGCGAGCGGACAGCGCATCACGCATTATATGGCTGAATATGGACCTGCGCGCGTTTTCAAAATTTAGTCGCTGTCCTGCAGCAACGAACATACATGCTGCAAACTTGATACTGTGCACACGAAGAGACCTGCCAAAGTTGCAAACTGTGCCGAAGAAAAATTTCCGCCAGACTTCTTTACGTACGTTCTAGACGCGAATTACCTATTCTGAAATCTTGGTTACTTATTCTTCTGTCTCCTTTTTTTTTTCAGCTATGTCATCAAGATGTGTTACCCCTTTCAATTTTTACCTGCGACATTTTGACAGTCAAACAAAAATGTTTCCTGGGGTAATTCCATCCGGAGATTTCGGAAATTGGGTTAATTTTTTACCCAAACCTTGTTTTTGGGTAAAAAATTGGGCATTTTTAAAAGTTCGCAGGGTTTTCACTGGGTTTTGAGTGTTCGCCCTTTCAATTTTTGTCTAAAGTTGTTTCAGAACCGAAAAAAATAGTTTCCTGGGGTAACTTCATCCGTAGATTTTGAAAATCCGATTACTTTTTTGCCCCGAACTTTTTTGGGACAAAAAATTGGGCATTTTCAAAATTTTGGAGGTTTTGACCTGGTTTCAAATGTCGCCCTTTCAATTTTTGTCTGAAATTGTTTCATGACCGAACAAAAAAAATTTCCTGGGGTAATTTCAGCTGTAGATGTTGAAAATCCGGTTACTTTTTTGCCCCGACCCTTTTTGGGCAAAAATTGGGCAATTTTTGTCTAAAGTTGTTTCATAACCGAACAAAATAGTTTCCTGGGGTAATTTCATCCGTAGATTTTAAAAATTCAATTACTTTTTTGCCACGACCCTTTTTTGGGCAAAAAATTGGGCATTTTCAAAATTTCGGAGGTTTTGACCTATTTTCAAATGTCGCCCTTTCAATTTTTGTCTGTAATTGTTTCGTAGTCGAAAAAAAAAGTTTCCTGGGGTAATTTCAGCTGTAGATTTTGAAAGTCCGGTTACTTTTTTGCCCCGACCCTTTTTGGGCAAAAATTGGGCAATTTTTGTCTAAAGTTGTTTCATAACCGAACAAAATAGTTTCCTGGGGTAATTTCATCCGTAGATTTTAAAAATTCAATTACTTTTTTGCCACGACCTTTTTTTGGGCAAAAAATTGGGCATTTTCAAAAGTTCAAAGGTTTTGACCTGGTTTCAAATATCGCCCTTTCAATTTTTGTTTAAAATTGTTTCATGCCGAACAAAAAAGTTTCCTGGGGTAATTTCAGCTGTAGATGTTGAAAATCCGGTTACTTTTTTGCCCCGACCCTTTTTGGGCAAAAATTGGGCAATTTTTGTCTAAAGTTGTTTCATAACCGAACAAAATAGTTTCCTGGGGTAATTTCATCCGTAGATTTTAAAAATTCAATTACTTTTTTGCCACGACCTTTTTTGGGCAAAAAATTGGGCATTTTCAAAAGTTCAAAGGTTTTGACCTGGTTTCAAATGTCGCCCTTTCAATTTTTGTTTAAAATTGTTTCATGCCGAACAAAAAAGTTTCCTGGGGTAATTTCAGCTGTAGATGTTGAAAATCCGGTTACTTTTTTGCCCCGACCCTTTTTGGGCAAAAATTGGGCAATTTTTGTCTAAAGTTGTTTCATAACCGAACAAAATAGTTTCCTGGGGTAATTTCATCCGTAGATTTTAAAAATTCAATTACTTTTTTGCCACGACCTTTTTTGGGCAAAAAATTGGGCATTTTCAAAAGTTCAAAGGTTTTGACCTGGTTTCAAATGTCGCCCTTTCAATTTTTGTTTAAAATTGTGTCATGACCGAACAAAAAAGTTTCCTGGGGTAATTTCAGCTGTAGATGTTGAAAATCCGGTTACTTTTTTGCCCAACCCTTTTTGGGTTAAAAATTGGGCAATTTTTGTCTAAAGTTGTTTTATAACCGAACAAAATAGTTTCCTGGGGTAATTTCATCCGTAGATTTTGAAAATTCAATTACTTTTTTGCCACGACCTTTTTTTGGGCAAAAAATTGGGCATTTTCAAAAGTTCAAAGGTTTTGACCTGGTTTCAAATGTCGCCCTTTCAATTTTTGTTTAAAATTGTTTCATGCCGAACAAAAAAGTTTCCTGGGGTAATTTCAGCTGTAGATGTTGAAAATCCGGTTACTTTTTTGCCCCGACCCTTTTTGGGCAAAAATTGGGCAATTTTTGTCTAAAGTTGTTTCATAACCGAACAAAATAGTTTCCTGGGGTAATTTCATCCGTAGATTTTAAAAATTCAATTACTTTTTTGCCACGACCTTTTTTGGGCAAAAAATTGGGCATTTTCAAAAGTTCAAAGGTTTTGACCTGGTTTCAAATGTCGCCCTTTCAATTTTTGTTTAAAATTGTTTCATGCCGAACAAAAAAAGTTTCCTGGGGTAATTTCAGCTGTAGATGTTGAAAATCCGGTTACTTTTTTGCCCCGACCCTTTTTGGGCAAAAATTGGGCAATTTTTGTCTAAAGTTGTTTCATAACCGAACAAAATAGTTTCCTGGGGTAATTTCATCCGTAGATTTTAAAAATTCAATTACTTTTTTGCCACGACCTTTTTTGGGCAAAAAATTGGGCATTTTCAAAAGTTCAAAGGTTTTGACCTGGTTTCAAATGTCGCCCTTTCAATTTTTGTTTAAAATTGTTTCATGCCGAACAAAAAAGTTTCCTGGGGTAATTTCAGCTGTAGATGTTGAAAATCCGGTTACTTTTTTGCCCCGACCCTTTTTGGGCAAAAATTGGGCAATTTTTGTCTAAAGTTGTTTCATAACCGAACAAAATAGTTTCCTGGGGTAATTTCATCCGTAGATTTTAAAAATTCAATTACTTTTTTGCCACGACCTTTTTTGGGCAAAAAATTGGGCATTTTCAAAAGTTCAAAGGTTTTGACCTGGTTTCAAATGTCGCCCTTTCAATTTTTGTTTAAAATTGTTTCATGACCGAACAAAAAAAGTTTCCTGGGGTAATTTCAGCTGTAGATGTTGAAAATCCGGTTACTTTTTTGCCCCGACCCTTTTTGGGTTAAAAATTGGGCAATTTTTGTCTAAAGTTGTTTTATAACCGAACAAAATAGTTTCCTGGGGTAATTTCATCCGTAGATTTTGAAAATTCAATTACTTTTTTGCCACGACCTTTTTTGGGCAAAAAATTGGGCATTTTCAAAAGTTCAAAGGTTTTGACCTGGTTTCAAATGTCGCCCTTTCAATTTTTGTCTGAAATTGTTTCATGACCGAACAAAAAAATTTCCTGGGGTAATTTCAGCTGTAGATTTTGAAAGTCCGGTTACTTTTTTGCCCCGACCCTTTTTGGGCAAAAATGGGCAATTTTTGTCTAAAGTTGTTTCATAACCGAACAAAATAGTTTCCTGGGGTAATTTCATCCGTAGATTTTGAAAATTCAACTACTTTTTTGCCACGGCCTTTTTTGGGCAAAAAATTGGGCATTTTCAAATTTTCGAAGGTTTTGACCTGGTTTCAAATGTCGCCCTTTCAATTTTTGTCTGAAATTGTTTCGTAACCGAAAAAAAAGTTTCCTGGGGTAATTTCAGCTGTAGATTTTGAAAGTCCGGTTACGTTACTTTTTTGCCCCGACCCTTTTTGGGCAAAAAATGGGCAATTTTTGTCTAAAGTTGTTTCATAACCGAACAAAATAGTTTCCTGGGGTAATTTCATTCGTAGGTTTTGAAAATTTCATCCGTAGATTTTAAAAATTCAATTACTTTTTTGCCACGATCCTTTTTTGGGCAAAAAATTGGGCATTTTCAAAATTTCGAAGGTTTTGACCTGGTTTCAAATGTCGCCCTTTCAATTTTTGTCTGAAATTCAAATTTGTCTGAAATCACCTTCGAAACTTTTGCAGTCGAACAAAAACGTTTCTCACGATAGTTTCATTCGTAGATTCTGAAAATTTAGTTAAATTTTTTCCCCGACCCTTTCAGACACAGCGCATTAAAACCCCTGGCCTACACCAACAGGACGAATACAATGCGTAGCAACCCTCAAATTCAAGGACATAATTAGTTGAAACAAACAAAATTATAAAAACGGCAAATTCGTAACCAAAGTCGTGACGAATCAGCCGTGGAAACTGGCGAAATCGGTCCAAAAACAAAACAAACAGGAGACCTGTGGAGTCCAACGTAATTCAATGCGCTGATCAGGGATTTTGGCTTAGATTTCTTAAAGGAGCACAGTTTTAGATACTGAATCGTGACGATTTCGGGTAAATCGGCCGTGGAAGCTGACGGGCGACATCTCTCAAAAACGAAAAATGAAATCAGTGCGCTGTAAGCCGAATGGGAAGTTCGGAAGAATATATGCCCAACGCATTCTGAATTTTGTCCGATTTTGGGAATTATGTAAAAGTCAGAATATTATCTAAAAATGCGGAGGACGCATATAAAAGGAGGAATATGGCTTTGTGTAAGCAGTGAGAAACTTTTTTGCTTCACAACTATTTTCAAGTTTCTGATGTGGTACACACGGATACAAGTACATAAGAGCCATATTTTTGCGCCGTTTATTTATTATTTCGGTTGCACATGGTAGCCCTCTTATTTTTTGACAAACGAAACTATTACATTCGATGAATTTCGAGCAAATAGTAACATAAAACTACCAAATTAAAGATTACATCTTCGATCACTGACACTGCTTTGCCATGGACAAAGCGTTGCGCAGATGCATGCATTGGCGAAGGCAATGTTCTCTTCTTGTGGCGAAGGCAATGTCCCCTTTTCGTGGCGAACGCAATGGCTCACGGAACGGACGGTTCAGCCAATATCCACACTCCTCCTACAACAATCTACAGGACTTTGGTACCTTCGGGTTTTTTGGAACTGGGGGAGGAGGGTGAAAATCAACGGAAGACAATACCTTTTTGTCACTGGTATGTACCTACATAGCTGTGCGTACGTCATCAACAATAAAGCTTATGTGCTTATCTGCAGCAACGCTTTGAAGTCTCTGAATTAGGTTGAATGATTTGAAACGAATGATTGGTGATTTGTTTGGTTTGGCAATCTGGTTTGGTTTTGGTGTTCTTTTTCTGAATATTTGAAAAATTCTGCGGTAAAACGATGCAATTGGCAATTGCAATTCTGCGCATCGTTGAGAAATGATGCTCAGAGCGAAAAAAATGACATTAAACAAGCACAAAAACCATTTTTGTCGTGTTTTTGAAATTTGCAGAAACCAAATTTCATTTGCAGAAATTTTTTACCAAATTTCTGCAAATTGCAGAACCGACTTTTTGAAAAAAAACCTAGGTCTGTCCCGTGAGTCGTTGCCTTTGCCACAAAATGAGACCTTGCGTTCCCTAATGCCTCTGCGATACACTTTGTCCTGGGCAAACCAGTATCAGCGATCTGAAGTCTGATCGTTATTTTAGTGGTTTTAGTGGTCGCTAAATGCCTGAAATACCGCAAATGTTGAAGTTTTAATTGTCTACAAAGTACATGTGCAACCGAAATAGTGAATAAACGGCGCAAAAATATGGCTCTTATGTACTTGTATCCGTGTGTACCACATCAGAAACTTGAAAATAGTTGTGAAGCAAAAAAGTTTCTCACTGCTTACACAAAGCCATATTCCTCCTTTTATATGCGTCCTCCGCATTTTTAGATAATAATCTTCAAAGTTTGAATTGCGAAATGGCTAGACAGGAAACGTAAACAGAATCATGCAGGTTGCCCCGTGAACTGAGCACCGACGACCTGATAGCGCCGTTAACGGTGTTTCCAGCGAGCGTGTACGCCCTAGTTGTAGCCAGTGTTGCACTGATCATTGTGGCATTATGGGTCGACGCCGGTCGCTTGTCACTTTTGGCCTTCTGGGAATTCTTCAGTGGCTCCAATGACCGCTTGTCACGTCGTTACAATCGGATCGGTCAAAAACTGATGCTCGGCTGCATGTGCGTCAGCTCGCTCCATCTGCTGACGCTGTTTCAGGGCCCAGTTTTAGAAATGCAGTTCATTGTTGGAAAAACCCGTCGTCTTCAGCATTTCCACGCTGTATTCTTTTTCTACTTCTGCTTCTTCTTTTCATTCCATAAAGTAATTTTATCCACTGTCGCTCATCAACACACATTGTACCTTTTTAAAACTGGGCCTCTTGCAGAATTTGCTGTTTGCCAAATTTCAACAGCCCGGTTCCATACCGCTGATAAATTCACTGCCAGACATGATATTACAAATTGAGGACTTCAAAGGAATAATAGTACCACAAGGCTCGTTTATTTACGATACGCTACAACACAGTGAATTAAGCACCTTTGCACAATTGCGGCAACTGGTGAACAGTGGAAAAACGACAATCCTACCACTTGAACTGGTCGATAGGAACTTGACGCAACTGATTCAGGACGGATACGCATTTATGGGTTTGGCAAAAATAGTTTTTTTTCCCATACGTAGTCGGGACTTCAATGAGAACCTACATAGCAATAAAGTGTTCATAATGCCATTCGCTTTTGCAACGCATATAGAACGTCGTGTCGTGTATATCGGCGTATACAAGGGCGTATACATCGGCGCATACAACGGCGTATACATCGGCGTATACATCGGCGTATACATCGGCGTATACATCGGTATATACATCGGCGTATACATCAGCGTATACATCGGCGTATACATCGGCGTACACAACGGCGTATGCATCGGCATATACATCGGCGTATACATCGGCATATACATCGGCGTATACATAGGCGTGCACATCGGCATATACATCGACGTATACATCGGCATATACATCGGCGTATACATCGGCATATACATCGGCGTATACATCGGCGTATGCATCGGCATATACATCGGCATATACATCGGGGTATACATCGGCGTATACATCGGCATATACTTCGGCGTATACATCGGCGTATACATCGGCGTATACATCGCATATGCATCGGCGTATACATCGGCGTATACATCGGCATATACTTCGGCGTATACATCGGCGTATACATCGGCGTATACATCGCATATGCATCGGCGTATACATCGGCGTATACATCGGCGTATACATCGGCGTATACATCGGCGTATACATCGGCGTATACATCGGCGTATACATCGGCATATACATCGGCGTATACATCGGCGTATACATCGGCGTATACATCGGCGTATACATCGGCGTATACATCGGCGTATACATCGGCGTATACATCGGCATATACATCAACGTATACATCGGCGTATACATCGGCGTATACATCGGCGTATACATCGGCATATACATCAACGTATACATCGGCGTATACATCGGCGTATGCATCGGCGTATACATCGGCGTACTATACATCGGTGTATACAACATCGGGTACGACGGCATACAGTAAACGTGGGGTATACAACGGCGTCTACAACGTCATGCATAACGGTGTATACGACGGCATATGCGTGGTTTGCAGTTGTAGACGTCACTGTGTTGGTTGTTGCATGTGTTTTCATAACTGTTTGTAACCCAATGGCTTGAGTTGCAGCCACAGAGTACTACTTCTACATGGCCCTACCGTTAAACGACCGCTGCAACGTGCTCTACTACAAAGATACAGAACTCGACTTCTCGAGTTGTGGTCTGCTGTTTCACAGGCACGATGAACAGGCATTCCAACGACTGTCGACGCTGGTGGCAGAGAACATCGAGCGCTTCCACCGAGTGCAGCATCACTATTACGAGAGAGATCTGCATGAGAAACACTACCCGGATGACTGTAGAGAGCAGCACAAACGAGAGCTGGAGTGGTCGCCGGTGAATAATGAGGAGATTGTTGGCGCGTGCATCATGTTGCTCGCTGGCTACTTGCTGGCGGTTGCGGTTTTATGCTTCGGCGAACTCAATCACACGACACCGCGGCCGCATCACGTTGCAGAAAAACTGAACGTCTACGGAATTGTTCGTCGCTCACGTAGCTTTGATATTAATGTGCACACCATCAGATCAGAGAAGTTTTAGATTGGATGATTACTGTGATTGACGGTATGTGAAACTGTACGGAATCGCCGATTAAACATGGAAACCCATTGTGTATCAAAGTTGACGCGTGTTTTTTAACGAACTGATTCTTCGTGCTATTCTGTTCACTCTTTCTCCCTTGCACACACGATTGGGAATTATCTTGGCATTATTCTTGAAAAAAAACAACCCCTAGTCTGCAACTGGCCCTGCCTTGTTGGAGAATACAAAGATTGCTTTATTTATTCGGCCATACTGTATGCGAAATTTTGGAATATATTTTAAACACTCAAAAAAGGTTTACGAAACACTTTTGAATAATCATCGGTATCATCGATCGGCAATATAATTTGTGTGTACACTAAATGTGTGGTTTTAAAAATGCTGACCAGGCGTGAACAATGCATTACACAAACGGAACATTATTTTCAAAATAGAAATGGAATGAGCTGCAAATTATACTTTTATCATTATATACGACCTTTAAAATCACGCACATGTGAAGTGCTGTAAACATGTATACCTGTGCCACCAGAATTTAGAGTTGCGCTTTGCCAGACATAACAAATGATGTCATGCAATACGCATGCACTTCATCAGAGTTTCCAAACCGCTAGCACTTTTTTTGGTTGTCATAATCAAAGTAGATGTATTATTGTGTTGGAAAACTGAAATGTAGGCAACGTTTTTTATACTTTTTTTGTCCCGACGACCATTTCATTTTTTTGCATGGATATCTTTGGTGTTTTTCTGATTTTCATCGAATTGAACACTTACATTGAACATTTTTATCGTTTACATGAATGCTCTTGTTTGTTCAAATTTAGCGAACTGTATACGTATCATTGTCTTACGGTGGCGGCAATAATAATTATCACGAAAGTTCGTGAATCAGCTCAGCCCAGAAGGTGGATCTTACGCAAATTTTCAATTTTCAATGTCGGTCATTTTAAACGGTTATTAGTACACTGTATAATGTGAATTAGGTGCAGACAGTGCGGTTTGGCCCAGTTCTAGGCATCACTGTTTGAATGCATCCTGAATTGTACGACAATGAAAGTGTAATGTCTTGATACGGATATTAGAACAGCAAATTTGCATGTTCTCAGCAGCGGATAGTTTTAAGGCGCAGCATTTTCTCCATTTCAAACCAAAACTGGGTGATAAACAAAAAACTTCTCAGAAAACGACGTACATTCAATAACTTACTCTTTCTTCCCCATAGTTGGCTCTTTCTGTTCTTTTTTAATTGTTTGAATCACAAAGTAGTTGGTCGATTTCATTGTAAAGTCTCTCGTGTTGAAACGCGACTCTTACTAGATACTAGGAAAAAAATGAAAACACTACAAGTAAGAAAAACACTCCCGTAAGAGTCTTGCCTTGGAGCGGTGTAAAAAGCTCTCGGTTTCTTATGGACTTTTGAACAATTCAGATTCACTTTTTGCATGCCCACGCAACATTTCTTCATTTGGTTTCCTGACTATGCATACATACAGTGCAAGCCCAAATTAATGTCGCGTTTGAGTTCCATGGAGCTGATAACACACAAGTGCGTGTGCTCAACTCAGAATTATTTTACCATTGTTACCAATGCACATGGGTGGTTATATTTTTTTAAAATTCTTTTACCAGGAGCAATCTTCGCTTTTTACGAATGATTTCTTGTCTTAACCAAAACTCATTTTATCATTGTTCTTCATCAATGTACCTGTTACAGATTTTTTTATTTCATCTACATGTGTACATTATATTTTTTCGCTGTGAAAAAAACAGACACCGAGAATGCAGTGCAAGTATAAATATCTTCTTTTCTAATTCTGTTGCATTCTCAGATTTCAACATCATAAAGTGTTTTGGTCGTCCATAAGTTTTCCTCTGCACTGGTAATATGTACTTTTTATCCCAACGTCACTCAGAATTAGTTTTTAAAAATTGATTAAATTCGCATCAAGTTTATCATTTTACTACTCCAGTCATTTTTTTGCAGTCATACCCTTTGTTTTCTGCAATAAGTTTAGGGTGCAATGGAAATGTTTGCGAAAATGCAGAGGGTTGCTGTTCTTTTGATCATATGGTATCATTTCTATTGTTTCTATTCTTTTTAACACTATGATTGATTGAATGGATTCAAAATATTGTTATTTTGGACATTGCAATTACTATTCGCCTATTTTTGTCTTTTGTTTGTTTTTAATTTGTGTGTGCCCGTTTCTGGTTCAATCCGGTTAAAATTGTTTTCTTCTGTCGTTCATCTCTTTTATCACCGCTTGTACTAGGTACGGGGGTGGGATTATTAAGAATAGAAAACCTTTTTCGCGCAATTCACAATTTTACACCTAAAATATATGACGCAAACGTTGATAGAAAAAATGTTCATCAACAAGCCAACGAATTTGTTTTCAATTACCATTCAGTCAATTGAGTTTTCACTCGCGCGGAAAAGAAATGTTCTTTTTTATTGTCACGGTCATGGGTCATTGCTCCGCTCGCTTGTAAATGAAAAAGTTTGACTCTTTTATGAGTTTATCTCCTTTCACTCAACGCAAAAAAAATTTGAAGTCATTATTATTACTTTATTGCATTATGTCGCATGTTTTTCCTACACATAGCAGCATTACTGCGTTTTACGCACGGTTGTACGTGCGTTAGAAATATTAAAAAAACAACCTTTTTATTGACTGGTGGACGGACCACGGAGGCAAATCTTGCGGAACGATTGAAAACGTTGATCCGTCGTTGATAAAGGGCGAATTTTGTTTAAATGCGCCGTTTTTTAACGCAATTTTGTTGAGTTTCCATTCAACCATTCAATCAACAACATTCCGGTGTTATACGTATATAAGTTGGCAGCATATTCAACACGTCTCAGTTAATCCCTTCATTAAAATGAAAACACGCCATTTTTTTTAAATTACAGTTGTTTTTATCCTATATTTTACAGGTGTGTGACACCAATGTAATGCAGGGCCTTTGTGTATGTACAGGTACAAAATGTTTTCAGAAACTGCGCGGTTCACATGAGAAGTCATCAGTAAATTTCTTCAATCCTCTAACACCGGATTTGTGATATGGAAATATCTACCACGCAAAATGCTGTGGTAACTCTGTTGCCACGGCCGCCTCCTCTGGTGTTGTGTCTGGAATACGTTGATGATGACCGGCCTGTGCAACCGGAAGCTTCAAGTAAGTTCACTGAGACAAACAAAAAGGATTCGTCGTCAAATAGCTCGCACACATAATTATGGTTCACTGAGAACATAACTGTCACGCAGCGTTTACACGCGACAGTGTTAAAAAATAGAAGCTGCGTTAACACGTTGGACGAAGCTGTTCATAGTAAAACGTTGAATTATTGGGTAAAACGTTGAGTACATCAGCGCGTACATATACATACATATACATACATATACATACATATACATACATATACATACATATACATACACATACATACATATACATACATATACATACATATACATACATATACATACATATACATACATATACAGTATGGCCGAATAAACAAGGCAGTTCATCAAGGCGGGATCAGTCGCAGACTAGGAGTTGTCTTTTTTAGAAATGCCGATATAATCTCCCAATCGTGTGCACAAAAGAGAAAGAATGAACAGATGTAGCACGAAGAGTCAATTTGGTTTGCAAAAAACACGTCAAATTTCTGGACGTCTTTTTCTTTCGTTCAAATTTCGCGCGCTTCTTGCACCCTGAAAAAAGCTGCCATGTTTACTCGGCCATTCCGTACGTACATATACATACAAATACATACATATACAGGGTGGGCCAAAAAAAAGGTTCCATTTTCAAACTGCTGTCACTAGTTAGTGTTTCAATATTATGAGCTGAAATTTTCACCATTGGTAAAACATGTGATGCCATTTTTCTGACAAAATTTTTATCCAGTTTGGTCAAGTAGATTCAGTTTTACAGCACAATGTTTAAAAATTCCCAAATTTTCAAAAAAACGGATTTTTAACCAAGACTTTCACAACGAATCATTGCTCATAGACATCCAAATCAATTATCTAAAAATGCGGGAGACGCATATAAAAGGAGGAATATGGCCTTGTGTAAGCAGTGAAAGACTTGGCTCGACAACGCTTTTCAAGTCTCTGATGTGGTACACACGGATACAAGTACATAAGAGTCATATTTTTGCGCGTTTATTTATGATTTCGGTTGCACATGGCAACCCTCGTACTTTGTATTATTGTAGACAAATGACCTTTCACATTTGCGGATTTCGGGCATTTAGCGACCACTAAAACTACTAAAATAACAATCAGACTTTAGCTCGCTGACACTGGTTTGTCCAGGACAAATTGTATCGCAGAAGCATTGCGGAACGCAAGGTCTCCTGTGGCAAACGCAATGACTCACGGGACAGACGGTTTATCCTGCCACACTAGTTGAAGGTGACACCGGTAAAAAAGGTGAAAATCAACGGAAGACAACTCCTTTTTGTCACTGGTGCTGGTGTGTACACAGCGGTGCGTACGTTAACAACAACGAAAAAGCTACATGCAACAATGTTTTGCAATCTCTGATTGTTCTGTTTTTGCACAGAATTTACAGAATTTCGCACATGGCGTGATTTTAGATTAAATCGAAGCGGACAATTAAAAAATAACTTCAAAGTTTTACGCTTTTCAGCAAAACGAAAACGAAAACGAAAACTTTCGGATTCGCTGCCCTCCGGGGATATAGCGACCGCAGGCCACCGAAACCGAAATCGGGCTAAGATCAATGGTGCCCCCAGGACAGAGCGGGGCTTATAGGCTGTCCCCCTCACGTGCCGAGGGTATTGGTTCCACGGGATGGTAAGCCGTCCATTCCCCAATCCCACCGGAGTTTGGTACCTTCGGGTTTCCGGAATCGGTGGGGGGGGGGGGCGTGCTTAAAAAAAACAAACAAACGCGGCGCAAAAATATGACCCTTATGTACTTGTATCCGTGTGTACCACATCAGAGACTTGAAAAGCGTTGTCGAGCCAAGTCTTTCACTGCTTACACAAGGCCATATTCCTCCTTTTATATGCGTCTCCCGCATTTTTAGATAATATTCTGACTTTTACATAAGCCCCGAAGGTCGGACCAAAATCACAATTCGTTGGTCACACATTCTTCTAAACCCCGGACAACTCAGGTTTTTCATTTTTCGTTTTTTAGGCCGATTCCCCAAAATCGTCACGATTCAGTACCTAGAATCGCTCACAAAAGAAAAACTGACCCAAAAGCCGTGATCGGCGTAATGAATTACCATGGAAAACACAGTTTTCTTGTTTTTCATTTCTGGACCGGTTTCGCTAAATTCCACGGCCGATTCGCCATAAATCGTCACGATTCAGTATCTAGAGTTGCCCATACAAGAAAACTAACCCAAAATCCGTGATCAGCACATTGAATTACCCTGGAAAAACCGTTTTCTCGTTTTTCATTTCTGGACCGATTTCGCCAATTTCCACGGCCGATTCGCCCGAAATCGTCACGATTCAGTATCTAGAGCTGCTCACGTAAGAAAACTAACTCAAAATTCGTGATCAGCGGATTGAATTACCCTGGAAAACACCCTTTTCTTGTTTTTCGTTCCTGGACCAATTTCGCCCACTTCCACGGCCGATTCGCCCGAAATCGTCACGATTCAGTATCTAAAGTTGCTCACATAAAAAAACTAACCCGAAATCCGTGATCAGTGCATTGAATTACCCTGGAAAACAGCCTTTTCTTGTTTTTCGTTTCTGGACCGATTTCGCCAAATTCCACGGCCGATTCCCCAAAATCGTCACGATTCAGTACCTAGAATCGCTCACAAAAGAAAAACTGACCCAAAAGCCGTGATCGGCGTAATGAAGTACCATGGAAAACACCGTTTTCTTGTTTTTCATTTCTGCACCGGTTTCGCTAAATTCAACGGCCGATTCGCCATAAATCGTCACGATTCAGTATCTAGAGTTGCTCATGCAAGAAAACTAACCCAAAATCCGTGATCAGCACATTGAATTACCCTGGAAAAACCGTTTTCTCGTTTTTCATTTCTGGACCGATTTCGCCAATTTCCACGGCCGATTCGCCCGAAATCGTCACGATTTAGTATCTAGAGTTGCTCACGTAAGAAAACTAATCCAAAATTCGTGATCAGCGGATTGAATTACCCTGGAAAACACCCTTTTCTTGTTTTTCGTTCCTGGACCAATTTCGCCAACTTCCACGGCCGATTCGCCCGAAATCGTCACGATTCAGGTTCTAAAGTTGCTCACATAAAAAAACTAACCCAAAATCCGTGATCAGTGCATTGAATTACCCTGGAAAACAGCCTTTTCTTGTTTTTCGTTTCTGGACCGATTTCGCCAAATTTCACGGCCGTTTCGCCCGAAATCGTCACGATTCAGCGTCTAGAGTTGCTCACGTAAGAAAACTAACCCAAAATTCGTGATCAGCGCATTGAATTACCCTGGAAAACACCCTTTTCTTGTTTTTGGTTCCTGGACCTATTTCGCCAATTTCCACGGCCGATTCGCCCGAAATCGTCACGATTCAGCGTCTAGAATTGCTCACGTAAGAAAACTAACCCAAAATTCGTGATCAGCGTATTGAATTACCCTGGAAAACAGCCTTTTCTTGTTTTTTGTTTCTGGACCGATTTCGCCAACTTCCACGGCCGATTCGCCCGAAATCGTCACGATTCAGCATCTAGAGTTGCTCACGTAAGAAAACTAATCTAAAATTCGTGATCAGCGCATTGAATTGCCCTGGAAAACACCCTTTTCTTGTTTTTCGTTCCTAAACCGATTTCGCCAATTTCCACGGCCGATTCGCCCGAAATCGTCACGATTCAACATCTAGAGTTGCTCACGTAAGAAAACTAACCCAAAATCCGTGATCAGCGCATTGAATTACCCTGGAAAACACCTTTTTCTTGTTTTTCGTTTCTGGACCGATTTCGCCAATTTCCACGGCCGATTCGCCCGAAATCGTCACGATTCAGCATCTAATGTTGCTCACGTAAGAAAACTAACCCAAAATTCGTGATCAGCGCATTGAATTACCCTGGAAAACACCATTTTCTTGTTTTTCGTTTCTAGACCGATTTCGCCAATTTCCACGGCCGATTCGCCCGAAATCGTCACGATTCAGCATCTAAAGTTGCTCATGTAAGAAAACTAACCCAAAATCCGTGATCAGCGCATTGAATTACCCTGGAAAACACCCTTTTCTTGTTTTTCGTTTCTAGACCGATTTCGCCAATTTCCACGGCCGATTCGCTCGAAATCGTCACGATTCAGCTTCTAAAGTTGCTCACGTAAGAAAACTAACCCAAAATCCGTGATCAGCGCATTGAATTCCTACGGACTAGACCTTTTTCCTATTATTTTTCGCAGCTCAGACAAAATTTGTAAGAGTGAAAAGCTGATACCCAGTCGAAATGCTACGAACTGTAAAAAATGCACAATTTTGACGAAAAAAATGCCCTGGCAAAATTTTTTTCACAATCTACGGATGAAATTACCCCAGGAAACATTTTTGTTCGACTGTGAAAGTGTCGCATGTAAAAATTGAAAGGGCGCACACTTAAAACCAGGTGAAAACCCTGCGAACTTTTAAAAATGCCCAATTTTTTACCCAAAACAAGGTCTGGGTAAAAAATTAATCTAATTTTCAAAATCTCCGGATGGACTTACCCCAGGAAACATTTTTGTTCGACTGTGAAAGTGTCGCAGGTAAAAATTGAAAGGGCGCACACTTAAAACCAGGTGAAAACCCTGCGAACTTTTAAAAATGCCCAATTTTTACCCAAAAACAGGGTCTGGGTAAAAAATTAACCCAATTTTCAAAATCTCCGTATGGAATTACCCCAGGAAACATTTTTGTTCGACTGTGAAAGTGTCGCAGGTAAAAACTGAAAGGGCGCACACATGTTGATTACATACCAGAAAAAAAAAAATAGAAAGAGAAAGAAGTAACACGATTTTCAGAATAGGTTTTTCGTGTCCAGAGCGTATGAAAAATCGTCCGATGAAAATTTTTTCGCGGCTCCAAGCACAACTTTGGGTGTTCGTTTCGTGTGCACAGAACCAAGTTTGTGGCTTATACTATGCTCGCTGCAGGGCAGCGAGAAAGTTTGAAAAACGCGCGCGAGGGGAAAACGGCTCATATAATGCGTGATGCGCTGTCCGCTCGCTGACGCTCGCTCGCGCATCCGCATGATATAAACCCCCCCCCCCCCCCACACCCCCCCTCTTTCCCTTTTTACCCAACCCCCCCCCCCACCCCAAACCACCACCTTTTTTTACTTACTTTCATTGGATTTATCAAGTAAACTAACAAATCAGCATAAAATTTGCAAAACACATAAACTCTTTTTAAAATATTCCAGAGAGCGTGTGGTTCTACGGGCTGTACGAACTGCTAGAGCAAGAACGCCTGTACAATCAACGATTGATGTCTGTCATTGATTTGCTGCACGTTTTGTAAGTGTGCCTTCAAATTGGTTTATTCTGACGACGCTCACAATGTTATGAGAAGAGAGTTTGCAATACATGCAAGCCCATTTTAGCTCATCCAACGGTTACCGGATTGTTGCCGAACAACTGGCCGAGGCATTACTGCCAATTTGCGCTGTCAGCACTGCGCTGATCGGCAAGGTTCTCGCAACTTTTACAATATTTCAGAAGTTTTCTTAAATCTAGTTCTAGTTTTGGCTTTTGGTACTGTCGTTAATATAGCTTTATTACATAAATAATTTTTTTTCTCAAGCTCGAATACATTCTGTCGTTGTGGCGTGTCCGACAGAACTCAAGTGACGCCAACCAGACTGCTGAACGTGATTTCGGTTGGTTTTGATTTTCATGTCTGTTGAATATGGAGCAGCTTTTAATATGAACGCAAATATTGCATCGTTCTGCAAAATGTGAAGATATAATTTTTTATTGTTCCAATAAGTGTCATCTTGTTGAACCACTGATTCTTAACAAATGAGCAAAAACGTGTTTACACATTGGCGAAACTAAAGCCCACCATGATACAACGCTTAAGGCCCATTCATGCAAGACGTTTATATATCCGGCACGTCACGTCACGGCACGTCATGTATGAATGAAGACGTGCGGTAAAGTGACGTGCCGGATCATTTTAGATTTTCTGCTCATTCATACCTGCGCACGTCGACGTGCGTCGACGGACGTCAAAAAGAGAGGTATGAATGAAGACGTGACGTGAAGTGACGTGCCGGATCATTTTAGATTTTTTGCTCATTCATACCTGCGCACGTCGACGTGCGTCGACGGACGGCAAAAAGGGAGGTATGAATGAAGACGTGACGTGACGTGACGTGCCGTGCCGGATAATTTTAGGAACGAACCTAAAAAGACGTACGTCGAGATGCGAAGATGGTTTGATTTTCTGTATTCATTTTGTTTGTTTGCTATTTTTTTCAATTATTTGAACGAATTGCGGTGATATTGCTGCAAATTAAAAAAAATCAGTTACCAGGAGTTACCACAGGCCTGCTAGCGTGCAGCGAACACACATGCTCACTCGACACACAGCTTGTAAAGCATGTGTGCATGCACTGATGCCCAGTACACGTGTAGCACTATAACTGCATGCTTTACTAGTGAGGCGAAAGCGCAACGATTAGTATTTCCCGCTGAAAGCAAACAACGCGTGCGGTTCAGTTCCTGGCGACTACGATTCGCTTTTTGTTTCAAAAAGTTGATGATATTCAAATGAATAGAAGTTGTTCGGTTTTCACCAACAAATTTTTGCATTTGCGTCAGAGTAGTCAGAGACAAACAGGGAAAGCAAACCTGCGTTTCTCCTAACTTTTCGTGACAACGTTGAAAGAACAACGAAAATAAACAAATCTGGACAGCTTTCAAAAGCGCGGTGTTATTTGAAATATTTGAAACACACAAATGCCAATTTAATCAATAAATTATTGAATTTTGCATATGTTGACGTACGGCTTTTTAGGTCAGTTCCTAAAATTATCCGGCACGGCACGTCACGTCACGTCTTCATTCATACCTCCCTTTTTGCCGTCCGTCGACGCACGTCGACGTGCGCAGGTATGAACGAGCAAAAAATCTAAAACCATCCGGCACGGCACGTCACGTCACGTCTTCATTCATACCTCTCTTTTTGCCGTCCGTCGACGCACGTCGACGTGCGCAAGTATGAACGAGCGCGTGATCTAAAGCTTGACGTGACGTGCCGGATGGCTGTTTTTTGCATCATGAATGAAGACGTGACGTGACGTGACGTGACGTGCCGTAAAAATATGTGTGCATGAATGGGCCTTTAGAGTATTTGACGATGGTTGAGCAAAACGATACATTTTTTGGATTCGAAAAAAAAACAAAGTGCAAAACACGGCACATCATGGTTCTCATCTTTGTCCATACTTGTTGCGCCTCCGCAAATATGCGGTTAGCCGCTTTTATATCGTAAAAAAGAATGAAGGGCCCCTTGCCGTGCGATGACCCCATGAATCGGGTAAGTAACGGTTTCGGAAAATAGATAAAAACTATATAAAACGTGTGATAAGTGCACTTCATGAGTCGTTTTTCGGTCGGTTTCTGTCTGCAAGTGATGTAATCTGCACTCTCCGCTTTGCTCCTGAATCGTTTACTGTTTGTTTCCTGTGAAATCAAAAAACCGGTTTTCTATTATGACTGCAGAACCAAACATTGTTACAGGTATTTTGTTCGGACGAAATTTTTGGCTCCGTTATGACCGCTATCACGATGCGCTCGTTGAGCAAATTTATCCGTTGGTCCTTAATTTTTACAGCGTTTGCAAAGTTTTACTGAAATTCTGATTTTTTAAAATTATTTTTCACAATAATTTTTTCAGTTTGGTTAGACGTTTGCGCCGCTCAGAGCCGCGTTTCGGACGGTTACTAACGGATATCGCTGAAAGCACAGGTGCACTGCTGGAGCAATCTCTCTTACTACCAGTTAGTTCGACGTTTGTTTTCAATTTCATCGAAATTTATGCGCATGTTTGATGGTGGTATATTCAAAACAGTTAAAATTACACTTAGCATATCAAAGTCAAAATACGATTCGATTGTACGTCCGACCTGTCTGCTGGTGTGCGTTTTCATATATGTGGTTTTCAAAAAGTTTGAAAGACGCTAATAAAGTTTTAACTGTCAATCATATCAACGCACACCAGTGAAATGACGGCTTTTTGGAAATAGTTTTCTTTCCCACACCACTTTATAACGTTCGAAGTACAAGTAATTCAATAAATTTACTAAACTGGCATGCGCAGTGGTATCATAAAATTCAAATTACGTTGCTTAAAATTAATGGAATTTGTTTCTACATTTCCTAATTAGCTTACTTTTTTAGACTTTATTTTTTAAAAATAACTGTCTTTCAACGCATTTTATTGCGAAATTGTGATTCTGTAAATCAGCCTCTTTGTTTGAAAGTTACATAAAACTGACATTATAATCACATGTGTCCAGCTTTTCGGGACATCCTCACAATAAATTACAAATTGCGCTCCATCTTTCGAAAATGTTATTATCAAGCCGACAACTAAACAGTAAAACCGTCGACCGTTTAGTGGGTGACGCATGTGCAATTGAAACTGCGAGAAAATCCACGCACTGACATATTCTTTGCAAATAACGAAATTGAAGTTTGATCATTGTGGAAAGTCGAGGAAAAGGGGAAAACTGTTACGCGCCGGTCAGTCAGTTGTCGCACGTTTTCAATCACCTATTCAATTGTTGTTCACTTCACCTGCGCTCAACCCGTTGTAATTTTCGTTTACTTTCTTTATTCATATTATCAAACTTTTGTTTACCGCTTTCATAACCTATCCTTCCGCTGACTATTGTCCAACTCCGCCCCATTAAACTACATATACCATAGCAATGTATGGTGACTGTCACTGAGTTTATGACTGATTTTGACTGTAGACCGTTTCCATCAAGTTTGTGCAGTTCTTCTGCAAACCGGTGCTTTGTCTTGCCGCTCGCTTGAAGTAAAATTTGTTAATAAGGCATAAGCCTAAACATGTTGAAGGTCCGAACATCGAATATAGGAATTGTAGATGACCTTGGCCAGATCTTAAACCGACACGAAAGTATAATAAATTAATTGTTACAACATGCCTACATTATCTCGCTGACGTGGAGTTGTTTTGAAACAACAACAACAACAACAGTCAACTTTCTGTAAAGCATGTACTTTGCACGTCAAATTTACATGTTTCTGCCACATGGTCATTGTTTTTTTTTTAACTTTCAGACCTTTTTTTCTGCCAAACGCTCTCTCTATTTCCACTCTAAAACTCTGTTTAATAATTATCCATAATATCTTTCATTGCCATACAACAACAGATCTCTTTCGCTGCATTGTAGTTGCATTCAATGAATGTTTGTCAAAAGTCAATCGATGACAAAAAAACTCCAGAAACTGCATTGCAACTCACAAGATTCTGTGCTTGTGTTTATTTGTGTTTACTCGATAAACTGTCAGTTCTGAAAGCTCTTCTAAATCTTTTCTTGAAGGTTAAAACATCTCTTTATATAATTTGAGAGCGTGGCTTTTTTCAATAAAGTTGAAAACAGCATACTGCATTCCTCAAATGTTCTCCTGTAATCAACCGCGCATTACAAATAAAATTACGTCAACGTGATTTTTTAATTTTTTCATTGCTCAATTGCGAACTAGGAGTTTTTTGGATCATAGTAATTTTTAAGGCTTTTCGCAAATTTCAAAAAACGTCCAAATAATTGTTGCTTGGTCGATCAACCTTCAATGAAAAGCGCATTTTAAAATACGATTAGCGTTCAAATACATAACATTCTTTGCAGTTTTGGCCTTTGTGTGGAAGTTCGTTAAATGTGTACGTACAATGTATGCAAAGTGACTTTCATTGACACTTTTTGTGCCTGAGTAATAAATCGTTTTTCACTTGCTTGCTTGATTGCGCTTAATTTTTAGTCAATGTCAATTTTATGCGGAGAAAAGCAATGAAAAAGTACGGAGTAGGCAGAAATTATTTCGAAGCAAACACTGTTCTTAATTCTCAACACGGAATGATGAAAGTTCCTTCGCAAATTATTTCAAGTAGAAAAACTGGCGCGCAGCTGTATCTTTATTAAGAAATTTAAATATGAACTTTTTTCCGACCTTGAGTGAGAATTTTTGTTCCCTTCTTTTTTCCGTTACTAAAATGCTTTTTTGTCCCGTGTAGTTGAAGGTTGATTGAATATTTCCTTGCTCATTTTACATTTTAATAATAATTTTCTTCTGAACTTTTTTCTTCTCTGAAGCCAATGAACAGGACTTTAATATTAGAAAGCGCAAAGTCATTAATCAAAGATAACTAGGTATTTGCTTCTAATTAATCATTCGTTTGCCCTAGCAATTTGTTTTTCATTTACCAGTTTTGTTGGTTTTCTGTCGCATCATCATGTGATGAACCACTTTCTTCCAGTTCCCAACCAAAAGGTTTTTTACATTTTTTGGTTTTTTATTCTGCTGTTATTTGTTTGACTGCCAGATTTCTTCAGGTTTTCTGTTTCAGTATATCATGAACAAAATCGGTATCTCATAAAAGTGCGGATACACAGTCGAGTCCAATAAATTACATTCCATAAAAAACTCCCCAACAAAACAAAAGAGATGACGGAAATCCAAGAGCGCACCGTTGAGCTCACCGACGATCGGGAGAACGCAGAGGAGCACGATGAACAAGACGAACGTGCACAAAATGCAGACGATGAACAGGCGGAGTCACCGGAGGAGGCGGCGTGGAGCGTCATAGACGATCAAGACATCGAGCTCATTGAGCGGCATCACGTGATCGACTTCAATCCGAACGCGTCGACGCCCCCGCAGCAACAGCGCAAGTCGAGGCGTGGCTCGTTCCTGAAGCGGCTGCTCTCGACCGTCGGCGGCGGCGGCGGCAGCGACCAAGCGGACACGGACGCCGGGCGCCACGAGAAGCGCACGCGCGCCGGCAGCGCCACCCCGCGCTGTCGTGCCGCCGACCAATCACCGCCGAGCAGCCCGGCCGCGTTTCCGCGGTTCAACCGCATCGCGGCCAGTCTCCGCCTGCCGCACTACTGCGGCTCGGCGCGAATCTCCGGGCGGCAACGGAAACAGCAGCAGCCGCTGACGGACACCAACGACGAGAGTGAAAGCGGCGCCGTCGCTGCTACGGAGGGCAGCGCAACGCCGCCGGGCGTCAGGCGAAAGTGCGACTCGCTGCCGAGGGGACTGGCGTATCGAACGCGAAAGGCGTCGACAGAGCAACCGAGAGCTGCGAACGCAGCTGAGGGAAGCAAACAGCAAAATGGGGTTCGTGAAATGTTCCCTCTCCTCATAATTTCACTTTACTGTGTGGCCTGTTTGATTCTCAACCCACTCTGTCTTGACTGATTTCAAAATTTACTACTTCATCGGCAGATAATTTAACCCAAAACCTGATTCATCCGCGCACAACTTTATTGAAGTCTGCGTTTTTTTTTTGCGAAAAACCAATAAATATTGCGGTATTGTTGAAATAATGCTCTCGGGCCTCCCGTGGTGTGCCGCGAAATAGGCCCGGGCGTCAAGTTTGTTTCTGATTTTTGAGAAGAAATATAGTGCTGCTGTGTGCACTTTTTTGCTCATGTTGTTACTGTGTACGTGTATATCATTAATCAAAAAATTTATTGCAAAAATGTACTTCAGTTCAGAGCATGGAGATCATTCTTTCTACTACTCCTGTATTTCAAATTCATCGTGAGTTTCCTGTCCATGCCATTTTTTGTAAAGATAATACAAATTTTGTTAGAATTTTTTTCTGACCAACGTAAATTCGTATA